>JAVLVB010000347.1:672110-742877 GCA_032876305.1 Orestias chungarensis
TATATATATATATATATATATATATATATATATATATATATATATATATATATATATATATATATATATATATATATATATATATATATATATAGCAACAAGGGAGCTAAACCTCATCTGAAATCTGCTAATGTGAAGCTCTCCTATATGTTTATTTGACCTTTTGAGATAACCTCATTATTGGAACTACATCAATTCGGCTTAAGCTCCAAAAGACTGGTATATTGTAGCTAAGTGTAACATTTACATTTTTTGGATTACCTGCACATGGATGAAAGCGGGCAGGACTTGTGGTGATCACATTTCTATGAGTAATGGTGGCAGTGGTTTTTGTGGAACTGTTCTTCAGATCTTCCACCTGGCTTTTCTCCGTTGGATATCCTACACAAAAACCACAGCAGAGACAGATAATGTAATAACAGGACTTATTTAATTGGAACAACAATGTGCAAGAATAGATTTAGTTTCCCTATTAGTGACTGTTAAATTCTAAAACATATTAGAAATTTTGGTGAAAAGGACCATGTCAGAGTACTACTAGTAGCCCAGATCGTAGGCAAAGTTGTCACAACCCTGGCACCCTAAAGCTCACCCCAAACCCACCCAGAAGCGCCAAAACCCCCGACAACCACATATATTGTAGGTATTTGACAGCACATGCCGTGGCCAGAAAATTATTACCAAAAGCCACCCCCAGGTGGGAACCATGGCCCCCAGTGCACAATATAACAGAGATCCCAGGAAATCCACAGCCACCCCCATCTTATATACCTCCTCACATAAGCAACCATGCCTGGGAGGAATAAACAAAACGTATCTCTAACCGATGGAGCAAATCAAAAGAGCCCAGGAAGTTTGGTCTAATGTGGAGTCAAAGTCATTTCAAAGCTAATCTGTTTCAATAAATTGCATCTACATTGTTGTTTGCAGATTAGCAACATTCAAATGGCGATAGATACTTTAGAGAGATACTGAGCATGTAACACTGATTCTGTGGCAATGTCTTGTTTTTTGGTGAACTTCCTATTTATAGATTGTATTTTAGATACAAAGTTTGGGTCGTAGAGGATACCTCACACTTTTCTTTTAACTAGTTTTCTTCTGTTTTGTCTCCAGCCAGGTAGCCAATTTTTGTTTTTACTGGAATAGTTAACGTTCAATATTTAGTTTCTTGTTTCAGCGTTGAATAGCCGGAAGTGTATTGCTTCCCCTTCTGTTAAGGATCTCTTAAGTAAACGGTATACTTTAAACTTGTGAGCTGTTTTTTTAAACCCTTGACCTTTTACCTTATGGGCTTTCAAACTTTAAAGAGACATAACAAGGTTTGTTAGCACTGGAGAAAATCTCTAGTTTGTCTGATTGCTTCAACTACCAATTCACAGTAGGACTTAAAAAGTAGCCAACGGATTGTTACTGGCAGCAAATCAGGAGTTTGTTGACAGATATCCAGTCCATAACTTATTGTGGTAATGTCGAGGCTGTGCGAAGATGTGCGACTTCTCCACTTAGCGATCATGGGGGAGATCCATTCTCGTGAATCAGGGAAATGAAACAGGGTCAGAACCAGGAAGTCAGAAACAGGCCAACAAATCAGTGGAAATAAAAACAAAACAAGAAAAATGTGGAACGAGAACATGGTCAGAATCAGGTGGTCACTCAACAAAGGAACGATGGACATTTACTCGCTCTTGGCTTTCAATTATCTGGCGGCTAGAACGTCTGGTTATATCGGCAGGGAAACAGTTAGAAATCATGTTGATAGATGGACGTGGGCGTAGCAGGCTGGATGCAGACGTGAATGTAAACAAACCAGCCTAGCTGCCAGAATATTAAACCTAGAAACATCGGGATCATTACTGGCCGCATATATTGTGCTGATAGCCAAACATCGGATGCCTAAGTTTTAAACTTGTGTTAATGTCAAGTCCCCACAAGTTGCAAGGTTGTCTGTGAACCTTTAGTCTGTGCATTCATGTTTAACTAACCTCTGTGTTCTTTCAACATCAACTTTTGGTTCAGTATGTATGTCTTGCAGTTGGTACACATCCTCATCTGTTGAACTGAGCTCTTTAGCTGCACTGCTCAACTTTCTCCTTCCAAGCTCAACCTCCTTCTACAACTCTCAACACGGAACCAACTCATAACTCCCTGGCAGATATCCTCTACCACTATGTAAGCAAAGCTACTGGAATTCCAACTGTTTACACTCCTGATACCCTTCATCTTCAAACGAGCTTCTGGTTCCCGATTCATATTTGTATGGAGTTTATGAAAGATTTTCCAAAACCAATTTTATTCTAGGTTGCAATTAGGAATGCCTAGGTAAACATTCCATGTAACATTTTTAAATACTTTTTCAGCATCTAAACAACATATTATTTTTTTTTACTGAAGGATTAATCTAAATTCATCTGCACTAATTTCTGACTAGATGCCTCCCTTTTATAAAACTACTTTAGTCAGGGTGTATTATGAATAGTTTTCCACTCTACATATTTTGTTACGGTTTTACAGATTGTTTTGAGAACAGATTTCAACCAAAAGAGAATTCCTTTACTGGTGGAAATCTGACATTTTTACCAATTTCCTGCAACATTCTGTTAACTATCTGAGTATTCCAAAATTCTTTATAGGACAATGCTTAAAAGCCACATGGAACTGGAGTCTTTTTACTAGTTATGCTTTTCATCACTGTTGTCATTGGCCATCAATTGACTACTTACAAGAAAGCAAGTAGCTGTTATGGTTTTAATTTAGTTTTTAAAACCATATGCAAGAAGTACTCTGGAAACACAGTTATCAGTTTAAAAATGTTTATTAAAAGACAAAGTAATGTGCAGATGAGGTTCCTTGGTCCACGGAATGGAGGTCTGAAAACTGGAAGCTCTGAGAGGGAAATGGAGATGCGAGTCTGGCGTCTGGCAATCTCGTGAAAACTGTCTTACTTGGAGTTGAAGAAGTAGTCCGCCAGGGATAGGTAAGTGGATTTGAGTTTGCTGTAGCTTGGTGATGGTTACACGAGAAGGTGACCCAAGAGGATTGAGGAGGTTCTGATGGTGGTTAGAGGAGCAAACAGGTAGTGTAGATCTTCAGGAGGGTTGTGGAGTGGTCCAGAGTCCAGAGGTGGAGATCCAGAGAGCACAGATCACAAGCAGATACCTGGGTTGAACATACACAAGAGTAATAAGTAGCGACAACAAGTCGACAACTAGAGGAAACATAGACAAACGCAGGGAAATGCAGGGAGGTAACCAGGTAACAATTAGGAACTGAATGACTGCAGGACCGCTCCTCTTATGCTGCCAGGGGAAATTATCAGAACAAGCCACACCTGTGAGGCAATCAACAGGTGTAGTTGGAGCAGGAGAATAGAACACAGGTAGCGAAATCCACTTCCTCACATCACACTGACGGCTTAGACGATGTAGGGCCCTTGAAGTCGTCGATTAGAGCAGGATCCAGATTAAGGGAGCGGGACACCCACCTACGCTCCTCAGGACCGGAGACTTCCCAGTCCTGAGGATGATAAGATATTGATAACCTCTACCCCGTCGACGGGTGGCCATGATCCGTCGTACTTGGTAGGCAGGGTGCCCATCGATGAGCCAGGCGGGTTTGCTCTGGAGGAGGGCACAAGGTGCTAGTATGGACCAGTTTTAACTGACAGACATGGAAAGTTGGATGGATCCGGAGACTGAAAGGAAGACGGAGGAAACTGTTCTTGGCCGATGATGAGATCAATGGGGAATGGACCAATCTATCTCAGGGAAAGTTTCTTGGACATGGATTTCAGAGGGATATCTCGGGACGACAACCATACATGTTCGAGTTTGTACTGAGGAACTGGGTTACCTTTGCGATCTGCGATCTCTTTGTTTTGGGTTTCTGTACTGTTGAGTGCTGCTACGGTGGACATTGTAGCAGCGGCAGATATGGTGCTTCATGGAGGTCACTATTATATCCCTCATGTCTAAAGGGAACAAGGATGGCTGGTAACTTTGGGAGAACTTGAACGGGAAACTGAAAAACTACTGGCAGATGTGACGTGTGAATTGTGTGCATACTCACCTGAGGGAAGATTCTGGTTCTTATCGGATAGGTTGGATGAGTTTAGAAATCCTAGAGTTGACTCAAGTTCTTGGTTTAGAGGCTATGTCTGACCATTTAACTGAGGGTGATAGCAAGATGTCAAGCTCACTTTGACCGCCTGTGTGGCATGGAAAGGTTTCCATACTTGGGGAAAAAAACTGGGGGCCAGGGTCAGAAAGAACGTTAACAGGGATCCCATGAAGTATAAAAACATGTTTAACAAGAATTTGGGCCGTCTAAAGAGCTGTTGGTAGTTTTCTGAGTGGGACGAGATGCCAAGCTTTGGAAAATCTGTCGACATTGAGAATGGTGTTCATACCTTGTGATATGGGCAATCGAGTGACAAAGTCAATAACTATTGAGGACCAAGGTCGTTTTGGCATGAATAATGGTCGTAGAAGTCCAGATGGAGGTTAATGTTTAGATATTACAGATCCGACCCCCGTGTCTGAGATATCCACCTCAAGGATTACCTGTCTGTGGGGATCGGGAGTGAGTAGTGTGGCAATATTACTGTAACCCTTGATGAATCGTCAGTCGAAGTTGTCAAATCCAAGATATCTTTGAAGCCGTTTTCTGTTCACTGGTGTCTTCCATTCTGTGACTGCTTGTATTTCTGTGGGGTCTGCATGTACCTGCCCACACTTGAAGATGAATCCAAGGAAGGTGACAGAAGGTTTGTTAAACTCACACCTGTTTGTCTTTAAATATAGTCTGTTTTGGACGTATTTGTTGTTTGTGCTTGGGTAGGGATCTGGAAAAAATTTAAATATCAAGATCCACAAAGACAAAATCATTCTAAAGAGTCCTAAAGGTGTCTTGAAGGATGTCTTCCACTCATCCCCCATGACTAGATGATAAGCATCACAGAGATCAAGTTTTATAAAATTCTTAGCTTGGTTTAGAGGTTCGAAGGCGGCGGGGGGGTAGAGGGTAGCTTCCTTTACACAAGAATGAACGTATGTGTACGTCACCGAGTATACTTAGCACCATATCCAACCACCACAAGACCACAACAACACTTTTTAAGCTTGTTAATAATTTGCTCAATGATGTTCTGCAGGTTTACTAGTTGTTTCTACAATTCTACAAGGCAAATCTTTCAGTTATGAGACTCCTCACACGTGAAAAGACCTGGGTTAGGGTTAAGTTTGTTGCAGACACCTGGTCCAGTTTTAAGGCTAGGCTTAAAACCTTAACTTTTAATAAAGCTTATAGTAAAAAGGTTTGGGGGAAACTTCAGTACAAACCCACTCTTTAAAATATTTGATAAAATCTTCATTCTTAAGCAAGGATGTAACTTCTAAAGTAGCCCTAAATTCCTTTAAAACATTGGCTTAAACCAATAACATAAGCACGTGAATTGGTTAAAAAGATATGTATTTTTTTGTGTGTTGCGATTCTAAGTTGTGTTGGATATTCAGTTTAATTTCCGCCTCTTTTAAAAAAAATTCTAATCTTGTATTGTTTTTGCTTGTCATTTTAATTTTAAGTCTCATGTTTATTTATTTTCATCTCTTATGTTAAGATTGTTTATGTTTAGCGATTCTTTCTCTTTACTACCTATTTGTGTTTGAGGTTTATTTGTCCTTTTATGTATGCAATGTTAAATATTTCACTGATAATATCAGCAATCTTTTGGATTTGTTTCCCACCCACACCTCTCTGTGACCTTGTTTCAATGTAGCCATAACTGTTAAAACATACTAAAACCTGATATTTATCTGTTGGCTTCTATGGAAGTGTTGGAGCTTTGAGAGGAGGACATAATGGAACTACTGAGCAAATTTGGAGCAGCTACATCAACCACAGACCTAGCATCTTCTTCACTAGGCCCTGTGTTTATTTTATTTAATCAACTGCAGACTCCACAACTCCTCTCCCTCCAGAGAGTCCTTGAGAGGATGTAATTCATACCTCTTGGGGGTTGGGTAGTTGGTCTGGGGTTCTCCTTACTCCACACTGGCATCTGGCTTTGACTTTCCTCTGTATCACAGCAGGAAAGAAAAATGTGGCCACAAGGATAGCTCAGATACTTGTGGATATTGCAACCTCGTCCCTCACTACGCATCCACAAGCCAATAGCACAGCAGCTGCAGCACATCTGTCCATGGACAAAAGTAGGGACATTAGACTCCACAAGGGTGGATTAAAAACAGAACCATAAACAGGTGTGACCAGATGATTTACATTTAAATACATGTTTTGTTTTAATTCAGCAGCTTCAATTTCTATTTTGATGGTTTCACATTTGTGCTGGACCTGCAGAAAAATTCCATAAAGTATATCTTTACCAGTTTTGCACATCTACAGACTAAAATTCTTGTTATTCTCTTTTACAACAAAGCTCAAACTAAGCATAAATGAATAGAGAGTATACATAAAAAAATGTAGGTACTCCGACAGACTCGAAATTGGAATTAAACTTTAGTTTTAGTCTGAGCAAACCAGCATCCTTTAGATGTTTTTTGTCCTCTGAAAGTTGTTCTTCTAATGTAGATAAAATGGATTGAAAGCATTAATTAAAGCTCTATGACTGGTGTTGAAAGTCACTGAGCAACCGATATTGAGAAAAAAAGTGTAAATATATGTCTGCTTTCAGGCGCTAGTGAGTCATGTTTTTGCTGAAAACCAAGATTAGGAATTGAGATATTTTAAGCCATTTATCCAACTGAAATCTTGGTATAGTGCCAATAACAATTTAAATATGTCTTTATAGGATTCTTCCTTTTTGATCTAGTAAGCAAGCAGTATGCACACAATGAACATAAATCATTCAGTTTAGTGACCCATTCATCTCACTGCAATGGATTTAAGGTGCAGTTAGACGTCTAAAAAAAAAAAAAAAAAAAACCTAGACTTTATATTTCTTAAAACGTTCCTCTAAAACCTCATGAGTGGATTGTTTGCTGGTTCTTCCTTGTTGCCTAAGAAAATCCACATCTGCCACAGATGCCATAACTCCAGGTTTCTTCTTAAAGAAACACGAACACAGCCAGAGCACATTAAGTATTTCCTTATGGAAGTATGACCAGTTCTGACAGATACAAGGAGAATAGCAAACATGTGTTTGTTTTAATTTGATTAACCCATTTGCCTGTCAAGACAGACATCTGCTAGCACAGAGATCCTACAGTTACATTTCCGTGTTGTTAAAAAAGTATCTTTACTGTTTTTACAGCTGAAATGTTGAATCATTCTCAATTTTGACTTATTTTCCTTCTTAAACGCTAAAGAACCAAGTAAATTATTGTTTGTCCAAACCACTTATGACCAACGTTCCCTCTAAGCTGCGCGTTTGCGCAATCGCGCACTGCCCGCACATTCTCAGCGCACCATAAAATCTATGCAGTGCATAAAATAAAATCCAGACAAGCATTAAGAAGCCCCGCCTTCTTAATGCTTAACTGACTTGAGAGGTTAACCAATCGGAGTTTTGCAGCAGGCAAGCGCACCAGGTGCCATGCACCCCTTCTTATATTTTCCCGACTTCGGCATCAAGTTTATCCACCTGCTGCTAAAACTAGCATTATTTGTGGCGCTACTATCTATGTTATAAACTCTGGCAGATGATGTTGGCTAGTGATGGGTAGATGAGGCGTCATGAAGCGTTTCAAACACAGCAAAACTGTATTGGTACTGTTGATACTGTGTCACTGAATACTGACACCTGCTGGACATTAAAAATCCCTACAGGCAACGTAGACAGACTGGTTTGATGAACCAGTGTAAACAATAACATTTAACTCATTTAATATTATTGTATATTATATATTGTATTATTTCATATCTCAAGTTAAATTGAAAATATGTGATATTCTTAGATACAGTCAATAAATAATGTGAACATGAACCATAAAGGGAAAATTTAAGTGAATGTGTTTCAAATGAGGATGCTTGTGGGCTGAGGTTTTTCTTCACAAGGTAAACTGCCAATCTGGCAAAACTGTACGGTAATCTGTGACGTTTTGACTAGACAGAATACTAATTCAAGATATCAGTAATGTCAGTCTGACTAGTCAGAATGTTAATTTAAGATGTCTTAAATAGAAAACTTGAATAATTCAATATATCTCTAACTCTTTTAGCGATATCTTTCAAAACTACATTTCTCCTATCCAAAAATACATTTAAGATATCTTGAATTATGGACTCACTAGAGATATCTTTAATTAGAATTATGACTAGTCAAAACTAAAATCGAGATATCTTGAATTTACTTTTTGACCAATCATAATTTAATTGTAGATATCTAGTTAGTAATTCATGTAGATATCTTGAATTGAAGTCTCAATACAACTCAATAGTAAATCTGACGTACCGAATTTATGTTAAAACGGCTTGCAATAATGACAAGCCTTTTTAACATAAATTCGGTGTTTCAGGCCTTACATTCCAGATATCTCCAATTGTTTTATGACAAGACGTTTTAGCGATTTAAGATATCTCTAATTATATTTTGACTAGACAAAATACGTATTTGAGATATACTGGTGTGTGGCCATAGTGCGCACACCTGATGTTGCTCACAGTGGTCGTCAGTGTACTCAGAGAGCTTGTGTGTATGCCCAGACATATGAAAAATGAGAGGGAACATTTTTTATGACTTTTCTTTAGGTAAGGAATCAGCCATCTTCCTCTTTGTGTACCTGGTAGTCATCTGTACATGACATGTCCACATCAGCTTTACATGTTTGTCCTGCTCTGGCAGCAGTCACGCCTGAATCACACTGGCTCTCCTTCATGGAACTGAGGCAGCACTGCTGTTCAACTATACTGGAATACAGAGAACATGGAGAGGTAAAACATGATGAGTGCAGTACTGTTCTAACAAAAACATTGAAAAACAAACTATCTAATTACTGACAGTATTACAACCCCCTGTCAGGGTTTGGGAGGTATGAACCTTTGGGATTTGCAGCTTCCTGCAGTTTTTAATGGTTAGGACATTTCTCCACTGTGTACCAGTGTCACAAGTCAAAATCTAATTGTAAAACAGCTAAATATTAGGTTATAATTTAAACAAATAGAGAATATAAATGGGAATAACACAGGTTGCACATATTATACCTAACAACCAACTTGCACAAATACTTGCCCAAATTGTCATAAATAATGTGTACTGTGGCTTATTACTAAGCTTATTACTACTGATTGTAAGCTTAAACATTGTCCTAATCTGTCTTTATGATGGTTATAGGACCCGACATACATTTTTATTTATTGTATAGCTTATAGCAGGGGTGGCCAATGAATTTTTATAAAGGGGTACATGGGGGACCTTAATTGTGTCAGAAGGCCATACCAACGGTAACTTTAACCTAATTCTGCTCAACTGTCTTTCATCGTAAAATGCACTTAAATAAACATTGTGTATCATTCAGTTCATGAATATCTGGACCTTCTTAATTATCAAGAGAACTGTTGTATGTTCAAAATTTAACATTCAATCGCTGAAACACAGCTGCGGTATACAGGTGGAGTGAAAACAGAAGACATAATGTAATAATAATAATAATAATAATAATAATAATAATAATCTATACTTTATTGATCCCGTAGGAAATTGTTTTTTTTTTTTTTGGTCTGAAACATTTTACAGGGGTGAAGAACACATAATTATTTGCTCTTTTAGCTTCACAATAAAAATATCTGACTAGTTTAACCAGGCATTTCAGAATAAAATAAATTTCTGGCAATCATTACCATTACGGCAATTCTTCTTACATGAACTATTGTAAATATTGTAAATAAAACAATTCTGCTCAAATTTTTTCCACTACAAAATGCACTTATACTCTAAAATGCTTATTTTTTATAGCTGGGCTAGTTTAAAGGTGGTGGGGAATGTTCCATTAGATAGTGAAGCATTGATCATGTGAGTGGCTGCCGTTCCAATGGCTAGAGATAAGGCTTGCAGGAGGGTGGTGGGAATTGGATCCAGAGGGCAGAACGTAGGACCAGTGCCTGTGAGGAGCTTTGATAACTCATTATCAGTGAGAGGGGTAAATGAAGAGAAGGACAATTGGTTTTGCTGGAGCTTTCTTCCTGTTAAAGGGGAGTTTTTCCTCTCCACTGTCGCTACATGCATGCTCAGTATGAGGGATTGCTGTAAAGTCAACGACAACACAAGCCATTGTTTTGGTCTGCTGATTCCAGAGGAGTGAATGCTGCAAGTCAATGACTCGATGCAATCTGTTGGGGTTCCTTAGATTGGAAACTTTTTTAAATTGATTTGTTTATGATGTATCTTTGATTTTAATTGATTTTCTGTGAAGTGCCTAGAGACGACACCTGTTGTAAATTGGCGCTATATAAATAAACTGATTCTTAATTCTTGACATAGTGGGTTCAGCAGAGTCTGAGGAAGGACCAGAGAGGAAGAGGGAGCTGTGTTGGTCAGAAAATGGGTCAGAGAACTGTCTGCTAATCATTGCCACTTTGTCATTGAAGAAGTGGCCAGGTAGAACCTCTTTTTGCAGTGGTGAGACTTGATGAGAAGGATTAAAGTAGTGTTATACTGAGGTATACAACAACCACATACATTTCAACCAGTGCTGTCATCACGTTGGTGTGGTATTCAAAAGGAGTTTTGTGAAGCTCCTGAGCTGAATTGGCTATATTTCCATTTGTTGGAAATCAGTAGCTAGCTCTTCTGCTAGGCCATGGTGTGTATGAGAATGTGTAGTTGGGGGAGACATCAGAAGGTGAGGCGTTGCTTTTTGGTTTGATCCAAGTTCTGTGAGGGCCAATTTGTCGAGTGAGAGATGGTTTGCTTATGGAAAGATTAAGTCCACCTTGTTCACCAGAGACTGAAAGTTCCACAGACCTACAGCAGACCTAAGTGTTTTGTTTCAGATGGTGGTGTGTGATTTACTGAGCAGAGATTTCTGAAGTTACGTTTAGAACCTCCAGTAAGTGCCAGAGTGTGTACTTTTAGTTTCACCCTTAAAAAACGTATAGAGCTTAAACCTGAGAGTAGTGTGTGTGTTAAGACAAATATTATATTTTATTCGGACTCTAGACATTCTGGTCATGTGCAGGTGAAAATTCAATTCTAATATAGAGGTAGCGCAAAACCAATTTAATGTGATGCAACTCCTCTGTACTAATCACTGTGAGCTGCAGAAGCCATTTTTCCAGTTTTCTCATGCTGTTTCCCGGCAACATGATATAAAACGGATGATATCCTTACAGCGCTAAAAATCCATCAAGTACCATTTGTCTAAAACCAGAAAAAGCTATTTATGTATGTACAAACATTGCATTAACTTCTCTTCCCCACTTCTCTTTCCAGGTCTGTAACCAAGAATCATCAAACCATCTAAGGTGAGCCATGTATGCTTCATAAAGGAATTTCTTATTATCATAAAGATTTTAATTTAGAAAAAATAAATGCTTAACGAATATGCTGTATTAATGAAATGTGTGTTGTTATCTAATTCATATAATAAGCTCTCTAAATAACAGCATTTTAGGACGTTTACAGTAAAAACAGACAGAAGGAGAAGAAATTTATTTCCTCCAAAGGGTTGATGGCCTCTCCATCAGAGACAGGGTCAGAAGCTCAGTCATTTTGGAGAAGCTCAAAGTAAGAACTGTTGCCCCTCCACATCCAGTGGAGCCAGGTGAGGTGGCTCGGGCATCTGATTAGGATACCTCCTGTAAGCCTCCTTGGTGAGGTTTACTGGGCATGTCCTGCCAGGAGGAGACCATTGAGGGACTATTTCACAAACTGTTGTGGAATATTTTGACTAGGGTATTAAAAACAAAGCAGTAAAAAAATGCATTCTTAATCTATATTTTACCAAGCAGTAAAACAAACATCTCAAGTATTGCATGGAGCCAAGGTTTTCACAGGATTCAAAAGTTACCCTAGCTCCTATTTGTTTAATCTTCCTTGCCTTCAGATTTGACAACATTTCGGTAACAAACTTCCTCTCTTGTCCTTATAGCGTTGCACTTCATGTGGAAATGCAAAGACTGCAAGGGGGTATTTTCCAGAAGATCTGAATTGCACAAACACTACAAAGTAAACCACAACTGATGTTGCTGATAAGGATATTGTAAAAGCTCTCAAACAGAAGTGTTCAAATTTGGCCACAGTGTGCATGACTAAAAGTGCAACATTTAATGGACTGATGTACAGATGTGGGATGATCTTGGCTTACGGCTCTTGGTAGGATTACCAGAGTTCATTGAAATCCTTCAAATGGTGATCCTGGCAAACCAGTTATTGTTTCTGGTTAGATAACTTGAAGGGTGGTATCTTGAGCATTACAGATCTTACGATCTCAAAACATCGCCAGACAAAGAATTGAAACTGGTGGAGCTACAAGACCTATGCGATGTGTACCTGCTGGTAGACTACAAAATTAGAGGAATGCGTCTTGTTACTGTGAAAAGATATATCCACGTTTAAAGGGTGAGGTAATAAGAGAATGTACAAAAAATGAAATATGTGCTCTAAAAGATTTTTTTCTTTTTTTATGGTTGATCATAAAATACTTTAATATTTTAATAATTACCTTTATTTTTTGGCCCTCTTCAAGCAAATGTTTGAACATTTGTATAGAAGATATTTTGCAAAGACTTTAAATAGCAACCAGCATTGCTTAACTGTATTTATGCCCTTTCCTCAGATGCCATGGCAACTTCTAAACCTGTAAGGCTGAAGGAGATTCTGGGAGAGAGAAACATTGAAATGGCCTACCTGACTCTCTGGATGAGCTTCTCAGCAAGGTGAAGGATACCTTTGGCTACAATATATGGACCAAGACTTTGATAATGATTTCTTCAACCTCAGGTTAACATCTGACCTTGCGGACTTGGGAACAGTCAAAGTTATTCAAGAGGAAGCCATTCAACCATTTGTTGATGTCATTGAAACAGCACCGTCATCTTCTGCAGTTCACTCTGATGACAGCCGTTCTGTAGCCTCAAATTGCAACGTAATTCTCTCCTCCCCTGAATCCTTGTCAACGCGAATACAACAATGGCCAGATGATTTTCCAGTTCCCATATTTTCTTATGACACTGAACGTCAGGTAGAAAAGGGGAATTCTGAGTATCAAGCAAACAACAAAGTGTTCACAGTCACCTCCCGAATGAAGACTTACATCCTAAATAGATTAATAGAAGACATCTACAAATATAGAGCCTACCCAGATGACGCTCAGGTCTGTGTAGTTGCAGAGGCCTTGATTAGGAAACACCCACGTTTAAAAGAGCCTGGTTCATTCAATGGTTGCTACGGTTAGAAGCAGAGATTGAAATACAAGATGGGAAACTACAGGACTCTTCTCAAGTCGCAAGGATGTCCAGAGTTGTCTGTGAACTCGCTCAAATCCAAAGCTAGTACTTCTGTTTTTCCTGCTGCCAAAATAAAGAAGCCAAGATGAGCTGAAGCTAACTTTTATCCATCCTTTCCATTGGGAGAAACACAAGAAAGCATGGGAAAAGAGAGAATTGAACACTTGACAGCAATCAAAAGGAGGAACAATGACAGGGTCATTTCTGGCAAAATGGGTCATACCTTTGCCTACAGATGTCATGAGGTGGTTAATGAAGAACCTGGCATAGAGGATTTCAAGGTCAGATGGCCTGCTCAGTTCCAACAGAAAGAGGTAATAATGCAGATTGAAATTAAATGTCAAAACGTTTTGGGAATGACTGCTCTGTATACATTTAAAGTATTTTTTTTAACATAATCAGTTTTATTTTGTGTTTCTCAGATTAATGCAGAGTTACAGAGACTGATGGCTCTACCCCTTGAGCAGACTTTCTTGTCCCAGTTGGACAGATACTCAAGTCAGCTGATTAAAATCATCGGGCCAAAGGAGGAGCAACACGTGCAAAAATGTCTGGCATCATGAGAACTTATGACGAGGTCTGGATGTTATCATTAGGGTCATTGAGTAAACTAACCTATGGCTACTTACTTTTTTCTGTTTGGAACAAAGATCTTAAAGTGACTAATTACTTTCAGACTTTGTTTTAATTATTACTTGATTCACTTTTTAAACAAATCTGATTTAATTTGAAGAAAAGCAAGTTTGCCTTTCTTATGTATTTCCACTGGATTTAATTGTTAAAATACACCTTTCTATGCTGTAACATATCTCTTTAATGATGAATGATATTCGCTAGTTGTGGTAGATTGTGCTAAGAAAAAGGCTTAAATCAGCAATACAGTCTAGTTTCATAAATTGTGACTTGAAGGAGAAAATGTGGCAGAGGTTGAATTTTCATAATTTGGAAGTGCAGCTTCAAAACCCAGTGGGGATGTGGGCATCTGATGGTGCTTTGCTGTTGTGAGCAGCTGGAATATTACTGTTACATCATGAATCTCCTCAGAGATATGAAATATTGATAAGAATAACTTTTAAACAGCTGGAAGACATTGGGATTCAAAGGGAATGTGTTCTGAAAGGTCTCATCACCTTTCTTGGAGAGGATGCTGAAAACCTTATAAAGGAATACTAGTTTTTTTTTTTGCTGCAAAGGTTTAAAACTGAATGGCATCCCATTTAAGCAAATGGACAAATTTAATTACTGTCAATAGTTTTTACCTTCTTGAATTATTTATGGGATGGCTTTACTAAATGTGAACATCTGTTTAAATACAGGGGGCAAATTTGGTGTCAGAATTGTAAATTTAACATGGCTGTGTCCTGCTTAAATCCAGAAATTATGTGCTTTGCTGTTCATAAGAGGGCATTCTTCATAAGTTCATAAGAATATGTTTTTTAATTATGCTATTTTTATACCAGCTCCTATCTATCTGACACCCAACAGAAATAGGATGACTATTGGCCAGACTATTCTGCTTTGATGTCAAAACTAAGAATTCATTTTTTAAGCTAAAGCCTGCACTATGACAGAACATATATATAAACTCTATGCATGCATTACGTTTTCAAAATCATTAAACATCACCCTTTGAGTTATTCAATTTGTAATGCAACTTTGAACTTGGAAAATTTATCAAGGATATTTCAAATGCCGTAAACCACTCTCTTCAATTAACAAGCTGTACATCTTGTACTTGACGCTTGCATTCACAAGGCTTTTAATTTCCAAATTGTGGAGTGAGAGATTAGTTATGGTCTTCAAGTTTTAACTAATAGTTTGCCTCACTACAGAGCAGGAACGGAGATTATCGGAGGTTAAGGGCATCCTAAGCCTCAGTGCTTCACATTTGAAGTGTTTCAAAAAATCTTCATGAAACTGGAGCAGCACAAGATGTCTCCCAAAGTTCAAAATTTGTTTGGAAGACTTCAGACATCACAGTAAAGACATTGTGCTACAGGACGCATCATCTTCTGTTTTCGTTTTAACAGAAGTGTGCAATGTTTTGTAAGCTCAAGGAGCTCGACTTTTTGAAGTTCTCTTGGGAAATTGTTCACATTAAAGCCTCAAGAAATAATGGATAACAATTCCGACTGGTTACTATAAAGATTGTAAGGGGGGGGGGGGTGAATATTAATGGCTAGGATTAATGTTTTTAGATCTGATACAAGTTTTTAAAAACTTAGAACCCTGTTCTAAGCTGTTGATGTTAAAGGATGGGGTTACCGTAAAGTAATGAAAATGAACAACCTTTGTTAAGAACCCTACGTAGTAGAACATCTTAACAAGATCCTGTATCTTTTAGCTTTGTTTTTAAATGTCATGTTTTTGACATTATTAGAAAGCTGAGAATCCACAATTTCAGAATATGTTAATTACTCTAAATTCCCCCTTGTTAGTTTTATCATGGCCAGTCACATTTTTGTTGTGGTGTATTGTTATACACAAGCATAATCCTCACTGGTTTGTGGTGTTGTCAGTGCTTACAGTTTGACCCACTAATATATCAAATACAATTGTATCAAAACACATTAAAGTAAATTGTTGGATAGACGAAATGGGGAAAAGTAAAAACAAATAAAACACAACAGTTCTGTTTTCACAATGGGGAAAATACATAAAAAACGTTTAACATTTTGTTTAGAAAAAATAAAACCATACAAAAAAAGTCTTATTACGTAAAATGCGTCTTACCTGCAAACAGAGTAGTTGTCACTGAGCCCAGCTATTTGGTTGCAGTGGCTTTTTTCCCTCGCCCATCTCTGTCCAGCAACACAGCAGCTCTGCATTATATTTTCAGAGAATTCTCCTGTCAAAAATTCAGATGTCACGCATTAACCCATTATATATACTGGACTGAAAACAGCCCTGCCACAAATCATTTGCACTTGCGGAGTTTCTTTACATGGGACGAACATAAATTGGGTGAAGTATGCAGTAGATTAATCCACACTCACCATCATATTACACATGATGGTGATACTAAAATTTTACACCGGCTGTAAGTCACTGAGACCAGTGTTGCTACATGTTTTTTAAAAAACAACATAAGGTCTGTTTTCTCAGGTTTGCTGCCCGATCTTACCAATGATAGTGTGGTTTGCTGTATGTTTTCATTCAACCACTGATTGTCTAAGGTATATCCTAGAAAATTATGTTGGCTGCATTGGTCATTATTAAATCATTTTTGGAGAGCCTGGTCTGATCCTAGGTCAGATCAAAGTTTAACCAAACTCTGCAACTTTTGTAGAGTTACCTGTTGTCACATGCTTGTTATGTTATTCAAGCTGTCATTGAGGTGGGACCCAAAACAGCTGCATGAACAAGCTCAGATTGTCTTGAAATTAAAGAAGTTTTAAGACACAGTGCACACCAAAACTCACCAAACAACTACTGAACAATGAGTGACGGACTGGTTGAATTTTGAAAAAAAAAAACATCACCAGGAGTACAGGCAAATCACTTTACATTACATGAACAAATAACAAGATGTACATTTAAAAACCAAGAAAACAGAAAATAATTTAATTTAAATCAAAATACGTACTCAGAAGTTACACACAAGACTTTCTCAATTTCTTTGTATGGTCAAGTCCCAGAAGTAAAATGTAACACAAGCCCTCAGGGAATGGTTTGCCAGTACCCACCAGCTAAGAGAAAGAGTTGGCACAGGTAAGCATTCCAAAAAACAAAATGAAATGCAACATTTTATCATTGTCCGTGTTTTTTTGGTCTGTGTTGTGTTAGTTGGTTATTTTACTTTAAATTATTGTTTTCCTTATATTAGCTCCTATTCTGTTGAGCCTTCTTATATGTTAGTGTTTTGTGTTATTCTCTCTTCTTGTGTTCTCCAGTTCTCCCTGCTCTCTCTCTTCCTTAGCCTATTTTCCATTAAACCATGCACACCTGTTATCAATTAGGAAATCAATCTTTCCATTGTTCCATCTCTCTCTCTCCCCAGTACTCCTCTCACTCATTCACATTCTGCTGGATTATTGTTTCTCTATGCTTTCCCGTTGCTACCTGAGTTTCTTTGTGTGATGCCTCTATGCTTTTTTCCTGTCTACCGTAGTGTTTTTTCCCCCCTGCTTGTCGTGTTTCTGCAGCTGATCTCTCTCCAGTTACATTCCCCTGGTTTATCTTTGGTTAGCATTATTCCTCCATTAGTTATTTTGTTGGTTTTCTCCCGCATCTCTCCATCAGTTGTTTATTTATTTTAGTTCCTTGTTTTCATGTCAGTTATCCTTCTCACTTTTCCTCGGTTAGTTATTCCTCCACCGCGCTGGTTATTTACTAGTTGACAGTTGCATATTCTTGTCATTATTCATTCCTTCAATAAATTCATTATCTTCTCACATAACATCTCTGCTCTGGTCCATTTATCAGACGTTTCTGAGACATTTTTCTATCTTAAAATAGTTGAATTTATGTTATAATTTAAACAAATACTTAAGTACTGGAAAGTTCCTTTGTATTTAACAGAAAATGCCAACATGAGGTCTGCAAATGCACCAACAGCCAAACTAAACTCCTAGATTTAAAATTAACAAAAGAAAAAGAAAAACCCAGATGCCATTCCGAAGTCAGATGCTGTGTTATTTTCTAACAGTTCTGAACAATTATGTTGTCATCAACAATTACATACAAGAATTATAAATGAAACAATGGCTCACTGTCACACCCACCAATTAAGACAGTGTTTTGCCTGCTGAAAATTTCCGATTAATGACGATTATAAAAAGAGAAAATATTGAAAGTCTCCTAAAAATAGACATGACTGAATGAATAAAAAATTATACATATTCAATTTGGCTTATTAAATACATTGTTAGTTATTAAATGATTTAATTAGAGATTTTTTGTCACACTGAAACCTGGCTGCAGCAAAGGGATTGTTGGCATAAACGAGTGTGTTTTAATTTTTCTATTTCGTAAAGTGCTGGGTTAGAAGGAGGGTTAGGGTATTTTCCTTTAGGTATATTAATGGGGGGGACAAGGATATGGTGTATTGACACAAAATATTCAATGCATAATCATATGAGTCAAAGTAACACTCTATGATGAGATGTCATTATAGCATACAGGATGGAGGATCAGATGCAGCATAAAAACGACAGTGGGGTTTGGAAAGGCCTGAAGACCATCTCAGGCCACAAACCAAGGCACCAAGTTGAAAGAGACATGTTCTGGGTGAACAACCTGAACCAGTTCTTTAACAGATTTGAACACTTACCCACATGTCCCAGTGCGTACTGGACTACCTCAATGGAAACCCACATTGTGTGAGGACGCTGGGCTGTTTGTCAGACAGGCTAGTCTGCAGAACAGGGTCCCCACAGGGAACTGTGTCGGCAATGTCCATCTTCACCGTCTACACTGCAGACTTCTCTATAAACTCCCTAGGCTGCCACCTCCAGAAGTTCTCCAATGACACTGCCATAGTTGGCCTCATCATAGTTAGATAAACTTAGAATATAGACAGTGGACTTTAGGACTTTATGGAGGGGTGTAGGCAGAGCTATCTTCTCAAAATGACAGTGCTTGTGGAGGATTTTTATTTTCACTGACAGTGAAGATCAAGAGTGCAGATATTGAAATAGTGGACTCTTATAGATAGATGGGTGTTCTGCTCGGTGTCCACCCATTTTTATGATACATTAGTACATTGTTCCAACACAAATTGATCAGCAGCCCCGCAATATAAACACAACTTCATCATGGCAGATATCTTATGTCTCTTTTATCTCAACAGCCTTGGACAGCTAATCATCTGGTTTTTTATTAACTTTACTAAAAAGATTGACCAGAGCGTCATGTTTGAGACATTTATGCTGTCTAAAGCATCACTAATTCCAATTGGTATTTCTGAAGTCTGACACTGAACGGTATTAAGCATTACTTCTTCAACTAATTTGGTCTGAATGTGTTTGGCCTCCCAACAGTACAGACGAGAATTCATGTGCAGATAACAAAAAAAAAATACCAATGCTAAGAACTCAGTTAAAAAAATGCCAAAGCCACTAAAACTGGGTTTACTAAATATCAGCTCTACCAGGAAATAACACTCTTAGTAAATGACTTTCTGTAACATGCTTTATGGAAACATGGATTTGAAACAGTGAAGCTCCTAATTTAATCAAATAAGCTTTCAAGTATCTAAGTGATAGGGAGGAGGGTTTGCCAAATAATTTCATAACTCATTAAACTTTAAACAGTTTTTTTCTGGGTTAATATTACACTTTTAAATGCTTGGGAATTGAGATTAAAAACTATAAACAAGTTCTGACACTCTTATATGTGTCTAATATGTGGAAATTCTTGTCAGTTACTTTAATGACCTTTTATCTGTTATATTAGAAAGCCATAACAGACACAGCTATAAGTGTTGATTATGATGGTTTAATAATCGTAGAAGACTACAACATACTGTACATATTGACAATCCCCTAGACAAGGAGGGTAAAAATGTTCAGTGATATGCTTTAAATCTTTGGTTTGGCTCAACATGTTAAACAGGTCTGAGTCTGGTTTTCTATGCTCACCATAGTATTTAGACTGCCTTTGTCAAAGTGCTCAATAAAATCTACAAAAGCAAAGAATGTGGAGGAAGCACAGGGCTGGTTCTGTTGGGCCTTACTGCAGCATTTGACACTGTTTGTCCCTAACATATTTTCAAAGTAAGTGGAAAGCTGGGTTCTATCTTCGATTCTTCCCTAAAAGAACATGAGACACACTTTTTTGTATGAATAGGTAACTTCTCATCAGAGGAGACAGAAGTCACAAGTGGAGTACCCCAAGGTTCAATCTTGGAACCAGATTTCTTTAACATGTACATGTTCCCATTGGCACAGATTATAACAAGTAATCAGATTACCTATCATATCTATGCAGATGATACACAACTCTACATTAAAATGTCCCCAGGCCTCCGTGAACCCATTGAAGAACTGAAAAGATGCTGTAAGCAAATCAATTTATGAATGTGTCATATCTTTCTCCAGCTAAAGAGAAACAAAACTGAGCTCATATTTGGAGCCATAGATTGGACCCAAAGAGGAACTATCAAGAGTGAACACACAGCTTCAGTTATTATAGCTAGAAACTACCAATAAGACCCCAAATCTGCGTGATGGACTCCAACCTGAACCTTCAAAGACACAAACACAGTTACAGAGTCTGGCCTCCATCACCTGTAGAACATTTATTAGATTAAAGGATTGATGTTCCAATAAGATCTAGAGAAACTCATTCATGCATTTATTTATTTATTTGCATTGATAACAACAACAGTATCTTCGCAGATTTCCCTGAAACATCCTTAACAGAGTGATTAATAAAATTCTGTGTTCTTGATTATTCAAATTTAGAACAAAATGAAATGCTTCTGTGAAAAGCTGACTGTTCTTAATGATTTTAATGACAAAATGTAAATGTTTTGAACTAGAGAACTCCTTCGGTGACAGACTGCTGCATCCTACATAAACAATGGATCATCTTTAGAGAACCTTTCGCACAAAAGCTGTTAAACTTTATCGCCATCACTGTTCCCAACAATTGAATTGGTGTTTATGTTCCCTCTGATATATGCAGTAGAACTAAAGAGTATATATATGTGGATCTTTTGCCAGCACTGTACAGTATTCTATTCTTTATAGTATTTTAGACCATTGAAAGCTACAATCCCTTTAAACATCTAACATATTTTTTTCCTCATCCTAAACTTAAAGCATATAAATCACTTGTCTTCGTTCTTTTCGTGTGTTGTCCATCAGATGTCTTATCTAATAAGCGGCTGGATACCTCAATTGGAAACTCAACCAACTTGCATAACAGGTGGCTTGGATTTCGAATCCAGGCCAGGATATACACCAACAGCATCCACTGTGGGTCTTTAGGGAAGATCATTTGTGCTAATGCGTACTTTGTAAGTCGCTTTGGATAAAAGCGTCTGCAAAAAACATAAACAAAGGTCATTATGGTGGCTCATGAGGTAGGATATTGTGCGCAACGCTTGTTTGAAGCCCCACTCCATCCACCAAAGTCTTTTCCTTAGACAAGACCTATTCTACCTGCTGGTTTTGGAGCTGGTGCATGAACAGCTCCAATCTGTAGCTAACATGTAGCTCACTGCCATCATTATGTAAATGTATGGATTCCAAAAGTGGTTCAGGAATTGAGTTTATCTTGTTAATGATACTTTACCCACCTCGCTTGCTACTGGTCGGGAAGAGGTGTGGGTGCATAGCAGACTTGCTTTGGTAGGACAGTCGTGATTATAATATAGTAGCCTACTATCACCAGTGTGTGAATGAAAGAATGTAGAGGGTAGGATTGAGGTTCCCCTGGACTTCATAAAGGGCTGTAGAAGTACAGGTTATGATTTTACCATGAATGGTAAATAAACTTAATGCAATGTAAAGCATTTTGTGTAGTCCTGGACTACATAAAATAACATACACGTACATGCTATTTTTCATTTATGTTTAAACAGAGTAATATCCTAAAGCTTAGCTTTCGATACCATGTTGTCCCAACTGAAATAGTTTAGCTCAGGGGTGCCCATATTGTTTCAGCTTGCGAGCTACTTAAAAGAGGACCAATCCTAAGGGATATACCCACAAAAAAATGCAGAAAGGCTATTTATTTTACATTATTTAAATCATTATTTTATATTTTGTACTTTTAGGTCGAAGAATATTTTAATTGAATTTAATATGACAATCAAGAACGGCCAATAAAGGCAGGCTTTAATCATATTCCGTCATGGAAATGAAAGGCTTGCAGCTAACGTTACCAAATTTGCTGGCTAGATTTAACAGCTAATGTATCACCGGGGCTTACCTCCCTCCCTCTCACCTGCGGCATACTGTACCTCAGTAAATGAGGTCTGGCAATGCCAAAGGATGCGGCCATCTTCTTGCTTTTATGCTGTGTGATCTACCTGCACTCCTCTCACGATCGACCGGTCGATCCACAGACCTATTTACTTCTGCTGCCATACTTCGGACTTTGGCCTGACATTGTGAAGTGACTGACAGAAATTGCCCTGTTTATTTATTTACCATCAATCCCAACAAATCAGGTACTTTACAAAAGAGATCACTTTAATTCAAAATTACATACATTATAGATTTTAGTTATCAAACATGAAGTTGGTTTATCATTAAGATTAGTTTAAGATTTGATTCTGGCCTGTTTTGTCTTTCATAGTTTACATTCCTCTCTGCCCCCTAGACTGTATAGCATTTCATCCTATGTAGGAGTCAAATTATGTTACTTTGATAAAGACATTTGGAGCCTATCAAGGTGTAGGTCAGGGCTTTGAGAGGGAAAAAGGTAAATTTACCAGTTTTACAAAGACTAATGGATCTGTTTATTACCTTCATTTCAACTTATTTACACACCTACCACAAATAAAGTGCAGAGTAGCAGGAAAAATAGGGGAAACATGTGCATGTATACAAAATACTTACTCTTTGTATAGATACAAAGTATTTGTTTTAGGGACTACCCATCAAAGACTTAAGACTTGTACTTTATTTATCACTTGGAAAGACTCCCTTAGAAAATTGAATTTACCAGTGACTTACACACAGTCGAACACAGGGGGTAAAAATACAAAGAGTGCAGTGCAATAAAAAGTTACCTCATCTGTAACCAGACTGATTCCAGCAGGCATAGGAGTTCTTCTCATACACTAAGCTCCACCCCACAATCAGGTCAGCCAACAATTAATCATTTAATATAGAAATAAAATAGGCCAAAAAATTTCACAAGAAAAACAATATTTATTTCCTGGTTAAATTCAGAAATTATTCTTTTACTTTAGTTAAAAAATGTATTTACAATCAAATTTCATAAAGGACAAACACTTATTATAGGACTACCTGAAGCATTACGCCCACTTTTAATCAGTCGCCACTTCAGGGGTGGACAACGCTACACAGGTAGAGGCAAACTGGTGTATATGCTTAAATGTAAATATATGGGTACCGGTTTCTATGGGTGGTGGTTCGACCAAGTGTGCACCCGTGGTCGAACCACAGATTACAAGCGAAAGGATGAGTGTGTGAAGTGATCTTGCTGTAGCTGTCATAAACAGAGGGGACACGTAGTTAGATAAGTGTATTCGCACATGTGTGTGGACATATGTGAGTGTGAGATCTATTAGCAGGAGGGACAGAACTGTTCCCTCACAGTCGCGTAGTGACGTCACCCCCCCCGTGCACCACCATACCAAACACAAGTTTTGGTCCACTTCTGCGGCACGTCAGTGCGTCCGCCATGTTGGGTGTGGCAGTTCTGCCCCGTAAACTAATAAAAGCAAATGGACTGAAGTTCATCCAGCGCCTTATAACTAACTTAAAGCATTTAATTATGTCAGTACAATGATTGTGATAATTTTAGTGTTGATAATGAATGTTGTTTATAATACACAGGGAACTTGACCACTTGATCTATTCCTCATCCACCCATTAGTTGGTTACCTGTCCGCCTTCATTTGTTCCAGTGATTGATTAAATGTTTGTCTGCCTGCAGTTCTGTTGTTCCCATGCCACCACAGCATATCAGGTGGGTCGGCCGGCTCAAACATAGCCTTACAAAATGAAAATTCCACCTCATTTTTTTCAGCTCCCAGTTACTTTTCTACTGTTAACCACCCATTGCCCTCTGCTGGTCACATTAACAAGGACTTATTCTGCACTTTCATCTGTTAGCCCACTATTGTA
This sequence comes from Orestias chungarensis, assembly GCA_032876305.1. NCBI lineage: Eukaryota > Metazoa > Chordata > Actinopteri > Cyprinodontiformes > Cyprinodontidae > Orestias > Orestias chungarensis. Next base: position 696,281 of record JAVLVB010000347.1, read on the forward strand.
TATTTTGTTTAAATAATTTGCTTTGTTTGTAGCCCGTACAAACACAAGCTGTATATACTTATAGTATATTCACGAATGGATGCAAACTGTATGGTAGCTTTGTGCTTGTGAAATGTGCAATGAAAGGTTCCACTGGAGGTTTCATCTTAATATATTTTATATTGAATCCATGTTAGGTTTTCAAACATGATTGATATTATATCAATATTGACTCAACCTAAATGATTATCTACAGGTACATTTGTACCTGATAATCTGAGGTGTTACTTATCATGTTTGGGAGGATGCCAACAATTTTTGTTTTAATAGATTCAGTTTTATCTATAAAGAATTTCATAAAGTCATTACTGCTGAGAGCTGGAGTAATGGATGGCCCAACAGAGGTTTCACTTTTTGTAAGTTTGGCAACTGTATTAAAAAGAAACCTAGGATTATCCTTATTCTCCTCTATTCATAATGTAAAATATACAGATCTAGCTTGGTGAAGGACCCTTTTATAAAAAAACTGATTGATTTTCCAGAATAAATTGCACTCCTCTAGAAGTGAAGAGCGCCATTTTTTCTCAAAGTATGCAGCTCTGAATTAAACCAGGGACCCAACCTACTAGAAATTACTTTCCTTTTTATGGGTCCTAGGCTTTCTAATGCAAAATGCAATGAGGACATAAAACTATAAACATGAGTAAAGCTGAAACAACTTGATTTAATCGATTATAATCCGTTATTGAAATAGTTGACAACTAATTTAGTCATCGATGAGTTGCTTTATAATTACGTTTTACTGTAAGAGGTCTATTTTTAACACAATCTGTTATATCTGCGGTCAATGTGTGGCAGTTATGAGCTACCTCACACTGCAATCTACTGGTGGAGCAGTAGAAGAAGAAATCAGCTAATCGTTAATATACGAAAGTCTTCTTTAAGTGAACATCTGAGACGAAAGCATGTCAGAGTTGAAACAGGAGAGGATGAGCCAGCGCGGTAAAATAAACAACAGCTAATAGGAAAATAAACCCGCTACATATCATTAATATATTCCGTTACTAATAATTTAGTTGCAGGTGTGCAGAAAAAAACAAGCAACAATAAACGAATACATGTGGAACAAGACGTGAACCCCCCACAAATAAACTCTGTTGCAAAATATGTTGGTAGAGACAGCAGTGTGTTTTATTTGTAAAAATAATGTCCAACTTAGTCAACCTCCTGCTGAACATTCGGAACAAAGATAAAATAAGATCTGAATTTACTCTGCTAATCTGGAGATGGCAATAAGGTTTGTAGCATAAGTTGTTCTAAGGAAATTTAAATTTGATGTGAATTTAAATGTACATCATAATGAGGGCTGACATACACTTAAGTTTTATGAAATTCTACCTCATTTTTGTAATTTATACCTAAAAAAGAACCCATTTTTATACTGTTGAGGTTATTTGTTTCTTTAAATAAAGTTAAATAAACTGCAGTGGATGGCACAATTCTCTTTTCCGTTTATACAATGAAAGTTTGTTTTAAGTATCTTATATGGGAAAGTAAATGCTACATAATTTAAACATAAAAAACGATTCATCGTAAAAATAATTAACAGATTAATCGATTATAAAAATAATCGTTAGTTTCAGCCATAAACAAGAGCATCAGTTTGTGTAGGGCATTGACATTAAATTGCTGCCTTCCACTGTTTCTCTGAGATACTGAAGATACTAAAGATGGAATGGTTTATTTAAAAGTAACACCATTATCTGATAGACACCCATTATTATGAAATGTTCTTTCAAATTTAGAGTACTCAGTGTAAAAGAACTAAAGAAGAGAGCAAAAAAATGGTTATAGGAGAGGGCTATGAGGCATTACTGTCATTAATGTTAACTTTTTCACACTCAATGCCAGCACAAGGTTTAAAGTGTGACTAAGAGAGTGGGTTGGTGTCTGGATTTTTTGAGTGAAGCCAATTGAGTCAAAGATGGCAGTAAAGGATAAATCTAGTCATTTTCATTGTCAATACAAATGTTAAAATCTCCCACTATAATGAGCGTATCAGTGTTTAACTAGAAATTCAGAGTAAGGGCCTTAATTACAGTACAAGACAACAAGAAGTGGTTTAAATCTTTGAGAAGTTGGATAAGGAAGGCTAAGGGTTAGATGTTCAAAGGAACTACATGTTGCTATTTGTAGGCCTAGGATTAATTAATTTGCTACTCCTCAATCTCTCCCAGTACTTCGAGGAATGTAAAAATTTGAATAACTAGAATAATTTGATACATTTATACTAACAACAATCCATTTGCTGGACACCACTTACATAACCAGCTACTAAATATGTAGTCAGTGGTCCGATCAGGCAGGGGATCAGAGAAAATGAGTCCGACATTGTTTAAGTAAACGTATACACCAAAGCAACACTAATTTTAGTGACTTCCAATTTGCATGACTGGATGTCATTACCATCAGCGTGAATACCAATCTTACCAAAAAAAAGACAACAGTTTAAGACAATTATGGTTCCTAAAAACATAAAGTAGAGAAACAGAAATGTGTGTTCTGTTGCGCAGACATATTTAGAATTGGCTAGAAAAGGCTCTGTGCAGAGAATATTCAGATCAATACCAGAGAGCAGGAAGCTAAAAGACACACAGTGCAACGACAGGAAGTGACATCAATATGTCGATACGTACCAGCATAAGCATCTCAGTCGGGCAATCTTCTGAGGAGTAGAATTTTAAAACTATACAGTACATATAGCACAGGTCCATTCTGAACACTCAGAAGACAGAGAAAGTATTTTTTAAATTCAGCAGAGATGAAGTTTAAATTCTTCTTTTTTATTTTTAAAGACATGCCAGTACCCTTATTCTAAAAAGCCATGTAAACGCGTGTTGTGATCCATGTATACAAAACATTCCGATTATTTAATCCGAAAATATTTAAAATTTAATGAATTTGTTGTCTGTGTTAAATGACTGAACAGTTGTACTGACTAAAATGATGCGCTAATAAAGGGGTGGACAACTTCACTGCTTGTGAGCCGGTGTCCTGCAAGTTTTAGATGTGTCCCTGGACAAACACAACTGAATCAAATTATTGCATTACCTCCTGAGTATGTAGTCCAGTTCTCCTGCCGTTGACTTCATTATTTGACACACATTTAAAAGTTTTAGCTCACCAGCCCTTGAGGACTGAAGTCACCCATGGGTTAGTACATCAGCAAGTTTTGTCATTTTATGACTTCAATTTATAACACAGTGAAGAGGCATTTTTGGTCTCTCAGGTTAACAACTAATGCTAACATAGATAAAATTAAAGATGTATTAGTTTCAGTTTCTTTTTGCAGAATTGAATATAATGAGTTAAGCATGTGTAACTTGCCTCCTTCTGGATTGTAGAAAAGAACTTGACTGTGGCCCTGGTTTTCTTCTTGCTTCCCCTTAGCCTTCAGTTCCTCTCTTGGCGGATCTTCACTGGGTGACTGGGTTGTAAAGGTTATGGATTTAGCCATGGTTGTTTCCAAATACTTTGGAGTTTTCTGTGTTGGACTGTTTAACTTAAAGTGGATGTGGGTTTGTGGCACACTATTTTCTTTAGTTCTTGGAGTAGATTTTTTATCCTTGTCATTAAGCCACTTATTGCCATTTGGTCCATTTGGTGCATGAAGTAGTTCAGGAAAATGTGATGTTGATCTTGCATCATCTGAAATGTGCTTGTTTCTCAACATGTAAAGAGAAAGTTCCAGTCTGTCCAACACCCCTTTCTGGTCAGGCACATTTCCTGTATCTTTCAGATGAAACTTGTTAATCTCACTATTTGAACTTTTGGCTGTTACACCATCTGATGAGGTATTGTGATGAACCCCTGTCTTATTGCTTATCTGATGGTGAAGGGCTCTTTTTAAATTTTCTTCTAGATTCTTTAGGTTGTTCTCTGCAGCTCTATAACTTCCTAAACTTGTGTTTGCATGAAGTGGGTATTCCAATTCATTATGATTATTCACATCTTGAAGCAAAGGAGTTTTTGTGTATGCATCACCCTGCCAGGAAGCATTAGCACTTACAGATAGCCTGGCTGTAACCTGCTCCGCAGCTGAGGAAACATCTGCTATTATATCCTTTTCTGGCATATGCTGATGAACACCATCTTGATTTCTCAGTTCTATCTTCTTTTGAATACTTAAACCCTTTAGAGAAGAAGTTGTTTCAGGTCTCTCAGTACCTTGAGATTCATCTTTGTTAGAGGAGGTGGAGGAATAGGAGGGTAGAGCAAATATATCAGAATATATCTCTGAGACGTTGGCAGGGTTGTAATGATATTCTGCTGTCTTGTGATTATCAGATGGTGACGTCTTTCCACTGGAAGGACTGGCTAATGAAACCAAGAGCTGATCAAACCTGTTTGAGTCTGTATGATTTTCATGAGATATGTTACCTTCTCTAAGGAATATTAATTTGGGATTATAAACTTTTTGGGGATCGCAATCAGGAACAGGGTAGCACATGAGCTCCCCTCCTTCATTTGGACAGTGACAAACCCGACAAGCTTCGATATTAAATGAGTTTCCAGCCTCAAACTTTTCATGATTGTGAACGCATCCAATCCGTTGGCACTGCCTGCAGCCATCTTCAGGCTCCAAAATCTCAATGCAGTTTAGTGGCATATCGGGACAACCAATGTAGCGACAGCTAATAGGTCCGCCTCCAACAGGGCAGGAACACTTAGTGCTGCCATAGTCTACAAAATAGGACTCTCCCTCAGGGACTGTGCCATGCTTAAATCCAGCACGAGTGCAGTCATATTTCTCATAACCCTCACATCTACAGCCTTTCTGTAAACAGAATGTGCAACAGGCACCGCTCTCCAGTCCTTCTTTGATACAGTTTTCCAACAGTGGACACTCCACACCAGAGCAGTCCTGGTGACTTAAGCTGGGCAGGAAGAGGAGCAACAAAATATATCTTAATTGTCCTGCCTGATTCATGACAGCTAGGGATTGTCAGACAGTTGAAGAAAAGGGATCTTCTCTGGCGTTATTATTTAAGGATGGTGGAGTATTTTGCAGATGTGAATATCCTTTACTCTGCAGAAAATAGCAAAGAAAAAATAAAGTAAATTTCAAAATTAAAAGCGAGGCAAACACTTAACTAAAATCTATCTACAATGTGGAATATGTATAAAAACAAAATATAGTACGTTATTTACTTTTTTGTCCAATGAGTGGACTAAACATGATCCTTTACACTGGAAAGTATGTTACTCGCTAAAAGTCCTGCTAATGCCATGATCGTCATCCTCAGTGGAGACCCCTCTCTGAAAACAAGTCTTTCTATATTTTGCTGCTTTAGAGCTTTTGTTTGTAATGATGAAATGCCAAGATATGTTGACAGTGGCACAGTGGGAAGAGTAGTTGTTTGCCAATTAGAGATGTGCAGGTTTAAATTCAGCTGCCCCGATCAAAAGCATGGTGGTGAATGTGGCTTCAGTGTAAAACACTTTCAGTGGTCAGTTTGTTTTAGAAAATGCTATACAAGTCCAATTACTAAGGTGGAATTAAATCAGCAATAACCTTACAAAATCTGCAGTTATATTTATTTAAGCTATTTATTTAGTTATGCTGCTACAGTCTTAGGCTGCTGGGGGACAATCTAACAACTTGTAACTCTGCTGCTATTTTCTCTTTTCCAGTCTGCTTCAGTTGCCGTTATTTCAACCCCATAACTTTCTGTTTTATGTTTGTGTCCTTTTCTGCGTAGTAGCTACACCTGGTCTGCCGTTCTGTTAGCTAAGACAGCTTCTTGGAAGAGGAAATCGGCTGAGATGCTGCCAGCGACGTTCTACAACAGCTGCTAAAAACTTTACTTTTTTCAGTTTTTTTTCCTCTGCATCTGGTGGAAAAAGATTCTCTATGGGAATCTTTTATCACCAGGGTCACCAGTAGGAGCAAACACTATGCCATATTGAACCCTCAACATTCTCTTCATAAGTTTGAAACCCATAACAAATAAACTGTTATAATAAACAAGCCGTCAGTTTCAGTAACAATTCCCATTTCAAAAATGTGTTATAGCCTTACTTAATGACAAAGTAGCTATAAAGCACAGCTTTTTCGTTTCATGTTTGATCAAAAAGTAATTTAAATTTAAATCTTCTGTGTGTTTTGGTACAACTGAGATTAAATTAATTTACAAAGTCAGACAATTTATCATAAATTGTTCTTCGTTAAACCCTAGAAAAATTGTTTATTCTCCTGATGGTGATGTACAATAACTTCAGTTAAATGACAAAGTATAAAATTATTATTTTTCTGCAATTACTGTCTGCAGTGTCACAGCAAGCTAATATAATGTATCATCTTTTACACTCATCCAACATGGTAGACATTGACAGAAATCTTCCTGAGATTTTCTTAGACTTTAATGAGCTTTATCAAAATATTTGGTTTTAAAGATGTGGTTTTAGTTTGAAAGTAAGTATTTTGATGCAAGCAAAAATCATCAATCAAAAATAATCTAACCTAAACCATTAAATTATTTGGTGATTTTGAAAAATGTAGACAAGGTAGAATAATTTTACATACCCCCTGTACTCCACACTGTATGACTCTGTACTAAATTTATTTCCACAAGCTACATATAATTTCTCTGTGAGAGCATTTCTGCACAACTTTAATTTATCATCTGTGATCCCTGGCATGTTTCCTAGCCTTAGGCAATGTACAAAATCATTCCAACAGATGATGTTAAAACAAGTCTTTCATTGATTAAGTTTTCAAACGGCTGGTGGTGGTGGTGTAATGGTAGGCGGGATATTTTCTTGGCAATCCTTGGACCCCTTTAAGTGTTGTTGCAACACCACAGCCTACCTGAGTATTGTTGCTGACCATGTTCATCCATTTTATGACCACAGTGTACCATCTTCTGCAGGATAACGCACCATTTCATAAAGTTCAAATAATCTCAGACTGGTTTCCTGAACGCGACAATGAGTTCACTGCACTCAAATGGACTCCACAGTCACCAGATCTCAATCCAATTGAGAACCTTTGGGATGTAGTGGAACAGGAGACAAAAGGGAGTCCAACTGGAAAGAGCTGGAATCAAGAACAGCACAGACTGAACCTGCCTGGCTAGGAACAGGCCCTAAACACAAGAGCATTAGAGGCTCAGATTTACCACACCAGACAAGACCCAAGATGTAGGTTGTGCAAGGTGGCCCCTGAAACAGTACAGCACATAACAGCAGGGTGCAAGATGCTGGCAGGGAAAGCATACATGGAACGGCATTAACAAGACGTGAAGGCTGCACAGAGGACTGTTGGAGTCAGCCTCCCCAGCACCACAGACATTTACACCTCCAGATGCAGGAAGAGGGCCTCCAGCATCATGAAGGACCCCGCACACCCAGCACACTCACTTTTTGTCCCGCTCCCCTCAGGCAGGAGGCTGCGGAGCATCAAGTGTAAAACCACCAGACTGAGAAACAGCTTCATTCCTGAAGCTGTGAGACTCTCAAACACACTCAATTACAAATGAAAAACACTTTCTCATTTAACCGGCACTGATCACTTTAATATCAAACTTTAAAATGTCACTTTAAAATGTCACTTAATATGTCACTTGCACTACGAATTTTCATTGCTGCTATGTCCCAAGTCCCATATTGTAGATTCTGTGTCCATTTTGTAGATTCTGTGTAGTCAAATCCTATTTCTCGTATGGTTCTTTATATTTTAAAAGGGGGGGATTAGAATTTCGTCCCACCTTATGTACCACATGTGATGTGATTACAAATAAAATTCCTTGATTCCTTGACATAGTGTACAAAAAGATCTGTTTAGAATTTGGACTGGAAGCTCAAGATCAAAGTGGAAAACACCTCCAAAGGTGGTGGAGAATGATGGAACCAAGATCCTGTGGGACTTCCTGATGCAGACACAAAAAAAATGTTACAGGCAAACTAACCGGACATTGTGGTGGTTGAAAAACATCAATGGAAAGCCGTTGTGGTGGATTTAGCAAAACCACAGAAAAAAGAACACAAGAAACCAGAGAAATATCAGGGCCTCAAAGAGGAACTGAAAAAAACCTGAGGTGTGAAGACCACAGTGGTGCCTAAGGGTCATCATGGCAGTCACCCCAAAGCTGGAGATGTGGCTGGAGCAAATGTCCAGACAACAGCAAAACGGTAGCAACAATGAGTTAATTAAATCAGGACTAAACCCCATGTCTTCAGGGACTGTGAATAATTAGTGGAGCATAGACTTAACTGGATTTAAATTTTGCTTTGGTTTCCTTTATTATTGCTAGTCCAATTAAATAGTGGTTTGTTTTTTCATTTTGTTTGTTAATTGTGCTATGTTTTAATATTTTAAGGAGTTTAGAGGGTGTTTTAAGATGCTGGTCATGTACGTACTTTTGTGGGTGGTGGCCCACAGATTTTTGCAGGGCTGGGTCGTTACCTGTACCTGGTGATCCTTAAAGGTTTGGCTCATCAGTCTCATCAGCCTGCACCATAAAAGGAGAAGCTCACCAGTCATTCAGTACCTGAACGTTATCTCCACATAGTGAGCTGAAACTACCTCTGGGCATCTTGTTCTCTTAAGAACCTTTCTCTTGTTTTTTGTTTTCTGGTTCATTTACCTATTAATTTTCTTTTGTGTGCTCAACCCAGGTTTCCCCCTGAATGTTCTACCCTTCTGGAGCCTAGTCAAACTCAAATCTACCATTACCTTCATAGACTTCTGGATAATTCACCCATGACTAGTAACCACTCAACTATCTGCACATCAGACTGCACCACCTTCCGCACTGCCTGTCTATCCCAGCACCACCACAGCAGTCTCAGGGTCATTATCGGCTGGTTTTGAATTTCCACTGTGCTGAAACTCTCCCACAGCCCCATATCTACTCACTACAACAATGTCATTTTTCACAGTAAGTTCTACTCATTCATTGCCACTCCACAGCACTGTTTGCACATGTTGCCTGCTCAGTGTTACACAGAATTGTTTTGTTTTTTTAACCCAGAATTGTACTCACCTAATCATCTCCTTCGAGAGCTTCCAATTTACCATGTTGCTGACTAGAGACCCCTTACTGCACACTCAATATCATTGTTGTTCACTAGATCTTTTGCCGATTCCTATTCTCCTGAGTTGCTTCCTGTATGTGCATCAACGTGAAAACGATGACTCCGACTGGTTTATCTTCATTGGGGATTAGCAGCCACATCAGCGCAGGCTGGGTGTTATAGCTAGGAATCAAGGTGTTAGGGTGTAGTCAGGGGAACCTAGGATAAAATGGACATAACAGCACCATGAGGGCCACAGCTATGAGGTGCAGGGGAATATGGAAACATGTTTATTACTTCCCTCACCAAATGTCAGGTTTGCTTTTGTGTCTGCGTCATTGGCACTTGGAAATTCACAGAATAAAAAATGATACCACACTTGCTCACCAGTTGGAGAAAAAAGGGGAAAAAATCCTGAAGTGCCCGTTTATGTCCTTTAAGTGAATCACTAGGGGGCATGAAAAAGTAACCGTGGGCACCAATTGGAAGGGCACAAACGTCCCCTGGCAGCCAAAGGTAGTGCTTTGGTTTAAAATAGGAACAATACTTTTGATAAAATATTTAAAATTCTTTGTTTATCCCAAAGGGACATTACATTTTGTTGAAGTAACTTATTTAACTATGGAGTAATTGCAAAGGGGGATGGCTGTTGACAGGAAAGATCTTCTGTAGCAGTCTGTTTTACAACTAAGCTGAGGAAGCATGTGAATTAAGAGAAGGTTTTCCAATGAGTGTCATGAAGAGGATTGTTTAGGGTTGTCTATCATTTTCTTGAAGTAATGCAAGAACTTTCTTTGTGACATCATCTCCAGCGTTTCCAAAGTCGTCTCCAGAACAGAACAAGCCTTTCTTTATCAGGTTGTTGAGCGTTATTAGGTCACTTGCTCTGATGCTGCTGCCCCATCAGATGATGGCTGAGGAATTGACACTATCAACTCACATAGAAGATCTGCAACATCTTGCTGCAAACCTTGAAGGATTTTAGCTTCCTCAGGCTCCCCATTCACTCACCGCTAGATTCTACATTGCAAAATCTATAATACATCACCACCTTCATCTACCTCCGTCTCCATTTCTGCTTTTGGGACCACATTTAACACAGAAATGGACAGGACTATCCAGCCAAGTCAGAAGCAAACAAACTCATCCTTCTCATCGCTTTGCTTTCTCCTTTCAGATGCCATTTTCCAGTTCCAAGCCACAAATGCAATAACTGACGCAAAAAATGCTCCCCAGCAACAGCATCCCTTCCCCGGTGAGTTTGAGTTCAGCTCCCTCAGCCTCTAGCTCAAGTGTTCCTTGGGGTGGGATATGTTGTGACCTACCTCAACCTCTGGTTCCTGTGTCTACCCAGGCAATTTAGGACAGTGAGTCACTGGTGGCTGTAAGCAAATTGTCTCTGGTTCCTGAGTAAGTCGGCCATCTGATCTCTGTGTTTCACACCGCCATCCTGTTAATCTCTGCCAACCCGGTCTGGGTCTTTTTTTAGTTTGAATCTCCATTAAGTTCTCCTAGTGCCTCATATCTGTCTCCCTGTTTTCCTCTTCGCTCCTTAGCCTTCTTTCTTTGTAACAGTCCCCTGTTTTAGTTCCTCGTCATCTTCACTGCCTGCCGGTTTCTGTCTGCTGCCTCTCGTTGCCTCACCATTAATAACTCCCTGTGCTCAGCTTATCATTTCTGCTCCTGTGTTCTACAAATCAAAATCAATCAATCACAACACATTGACTAAGACAAATGATGATTACAACTTTGTTGTTAAAATGCTAGCTGTCCGGGAACAGGGTGTGATCTGATTTCAACGAGAATAAATAACTTTCATTGATAATATTTCTGGTGCTAAAACAAACAGAGATGCTCGCGTTCAAAACCTGTCTGGCTCATATATGTCAAAATCATCTGACATAGTAATAGGTGCAGAATGTAGTGCCACTATGAAACCAAGCACAGTTCGCTTGAGCAATCTCTCTAAGCAAAAAAAAAAAAAAAATATACAAATATGCATGCTTGCTCTTTTAGTACCCTTTTCCAGGAAAATACATACCTTTTTATTTATTATTTTACTTTATGTTTAGGCCTTCAGTTCCTAAATTTGATCCTCTCCAATTTAATAGAAAAAAGGCTCTGTTTGCCCTTTCATGTATTTTATTCAGAGGTTTCATTTGTCAACAGCCATAATTGATAGAAAGGCCTTAAATGACTTTAAATCATGGTATAACTAGTTAACTATAAAGTGCACTTTGTTAATACAAAAATTTGAATACGTGAATTTGTGCAATTTTTTTTCAGCAAAAATGAATAAATAATAGAAAACGGGTTATAATTGCATAAAAAGGAGAGGGGCTCATCTGTGCCATTTTACACCCATTTTGAGTAAGTGGGTAACATATAAAAGCTATTGAAAAATAATCATGAATATTAAATATAAAATTCATGAAAAATTAGATTACTTGCATCTTTTACAATGATTTCACAATAATTTGTGACATTTTTTGTGCGCAAAGACAAGAAAGCTATTTCTTTGTGTTTGCTTGGTCCCAAAATCAACACCGACGTTACAGAGGAGGGAGATCCCAAAATCAGTGCGCCTGCCTGGGCTGCAGAGGAGAGAGACGCCGCCTGACCTGCGGAGCTCCGGTAAGCGGCTCCTGACCGCAGGCTGCAGAACGAGTCGACATATTGTACATATTGTTCGTTAAGCATTTATAAATATTAGGTTTATATGGTATAAAATACGCGCTCGTCGCCCTAAGATTTACTCGACAAGTTTATAGCGTTTTTTGTCGCGAATTGGATCTAAGTGAACTAAACTTCATTTCTTTGGAGCTTCTCGCTTTTTTCTGTTGACACTGAGAATAAGTTCAAACTCACCGTTTGCTGCACAGACGGATCCAAGATGTAAAATTGAAATAGTTCACAAAGTAGAGACAAACGTCCCTGGATAGTTTTTTAATGCTGATATCAGATCAGGCTTCCGCTCCACTGATGATCTGTTTCTGTTCCAAACTGGAAACCTGGAGGCCATGAGGGGGGCGGGCCCAACAGGGGGCGGGGCCAGAACTCTGCTGCAATACTGCCAAGTCTGGGGGCGTGACCAAATTGGGCGGGGCCAGAACTCTACCGCAATACTGCCAGGGGGCGGGGTCAGAACTCTACTGCAATAATGCCAATCTTATATGGGGCGTGGCCAATATGGGGCGGGGCCAAGAACTCTACTGCAATACTGCCAGGGGGCGGGGCCAGAACTCTACTGCAATACTGCCAAGCCTGGGGGCGGGGCCAAATGGGCGGGGCCAAAACTCTACTGCAATACTGCCAAAGTGTTCATACCACTGGATTAGATTTACATTTGGTTTTACTATTGCAAATTTAGGTGGATTTCATCTTGACCAACACAAACTAGTGCATATTTTAAAAGACTAATCAGACTTGGTCTTCAGATTTACATAATATTCCTAATAATAATAGTAATAGTGTGACTTTATTTATATGGCACAGTAAAAGCAACAAAAGCAGACCAGACTGCTTAACTTTTGTAAAACAACAAACAATTAAGAAGCAAAAAAGAAACAAAAAAAGAAGCAACAAATAAATGGAGCACCAAAAACTACCCAAAACTATCATATCTACAGCTTCCAGTGGTGGGCCGTCAGGGCCAGCAAGGCCATCTCTGCTGGCCTAAATATCATCAGAAAATCTATTTCATTTTATGTGTATATACATGCTTTTTTCATAAATATGTATAAAATGATTCCTTCATTAAAGGAATAATCTATTCTCTTCATTTCAAGGCTATCTTCTTGGTTGTCCTGCAGAAGCAGGCCGCTTCCAGTATTGTAAACGTTTTAGTGCTTTCATCCAATCATATTTCAGCTATCATGTGTTGCCAGGCTCCAGGAAATCTTCCTGAAAGCCTCCAGAATTAGCAGCGAGGGCACCTGTACACTTAAATAAACTAAAATGGACAGTTTTCATAACCAATCATATATCAGGTTTGTGACATTGGGGCCAGGTGACACGTTCGCGACCTGATTGGATACACACTAATGAGAGGCAGAGCTATGCAGAGTAACCGTTAGCTGTTGTGAATGAATCCATGGTGCAGCGCTGGAGTCGGCAAAGTCGATGAACTCATTCAATGCGAAAAGATGAGAAATGCTTTCAGGGGACATAAAAGCAGGTGGTTTTAGCTTGAAAATGTTCTTGAGGGTTTAACACTCAGAGGTGTGTCCACCGTGGAAATCAGGCTGAAAGCCCATTCAGTCGCCCGCAAAAGGAGTATTGATGATGGATTCATGGTGTTTCAGATTTATGAATGAATAGCCTTTATTGTCATTCTACACATTGTACAATTAGATTACAGAAATTTATTTTTATTTGATTTTTGAAAATGAGAAGAAAGAACCTGTCTATCAGGGCACGGACAACTATCTGTCAGCAACTACCTCCAGACAAAGATTGCTGAGAATGCCATCGGACCAGACAACATTATAATTATGGACGAAGTGTCCCTGAAATTTGATCTGCCTCTGACCAGAACTGTAAACAAGACGGGTGATTCTTTTTTTCTTCTCCTTTTTTTTCAGTATCCCTTTAAAAGTCCTATATAATAACGGAATCACTGTTTTTCTATAGATTGTACATCATTCTGAAATATGAAATACGCCCATCAGCTCCGGGGCTCTTATTGTACTTAAGCTTAGAGATTGCTAAATCTATTTCTTTCATAGTCATCTCTGTTGTCAAGGCCAAATTTTGTTGTTCTGTGATTTGCGGTAAGGTCAGATAATCTAAGAACTCATCATTACCCGGTGTTACTTGGGCATACATCTATGAATTTCTTCTGTTTTATAAACCATCCTTTTTGTTTGTGGGTCTCTCAATTTATAAACATGTCTTGTTGCCTGTTGTTTTTTAAGTCTATGTGCTCAAAATTGTACAGATTTACTCCCAACCTTATAATATTTAATTCTTTGTTTGGTAAAAATCGAATTGTTCTGTATATCTTGTGATAAAATAGCATTTATATCTGCCCTTTTCTTTTTAACCTCATTGAATTTCCTACTGTTGAATTTTAAATCATTCTGTAAATCTTTACATTTTTGTCGTTTCATCTTTTTCAAACGTGATGATCTAACCAAATAATTTCCCTCTCATTACGGCCTTGCAAGCCTCCCATAGAACCTATAACTTCACCATTATCATTGTCTTGTATATAATCCAGTATTTTCCTTCTCAATTTCATCCCTAATGCAGTCCTTCACCCCAATTTTACAGCATTCCTACACCTGTCCCTACCATACATAAAAAAATAGTCAATCCTTGAATACAGGGAATGTGGTGCATAAAAAAATATGTATAAACCTGTTTGGCAGGGTTAAGTTCTGTCAGTACATCAACAATCCCGAGTTCTGACATTATTTCAGGATTTTTTCATAGTACTACTTTTTGGCAAAACGTTCCCAAAAGAATCCATCTGTGGAAGAAGTCTCTGATTTAGATTTCCTTCTCCTATTGAGACTCCCTCTACCTCCGTTGCCATTAAATCAAACACTTGCTTAAAAAGACCAGTCCGAGGCTGGTGGTGCATGAATATTGAGTAGTGTAACTACTTGTCCTTCCAAACGACTTGTTACAAGACTATTTCTTCCCTTTCTGACTGTTACTACTTTATGCTTCTCCAAACATATTCTGTGTAATATCAGTATTGCTATCCTTCGCATTTGCCCTCCCTTATATGATGATGAAAACTCTTGGTTAAATCTATGTCTTTTTGATTTATAATGCTCTTTGTCCGTTAAGTGGGTTTCCTGTCTACATCTTCTCCTTCGTTTTTTATTTTACTAATTATTTTACACCTTGTTGTGGGGTTGAATACTCCATTGAAATTAAATGGGGCTACTTTTACACTTGACATAATCTATATGGCTAGTGGCTGATGCTTCCTACCTGACCTTCCACCCTATTTGCTACAACATGGGAACATGAGGAACAAAAACACTCAGAAAACATTTAAAACTCAAACATAAACACTTCCAAACCAGAGGTCCAGAAAATTACCTAATTTAAGCTAATTCCTAGCTTAAACGGAAAGCCCCGACCGTTGTAGGAGGGGGGGCCTTTTGGCCTATTTTGTCTCTGTCCATGTGTCCGAAACTTTCAAAAAATAAAACTAATTAAAAAAATCATAGTCCCAACATATGCTTTTACCTAAGAGGAAGAAAACTCTATTATTTATTAAACAGCAGCATCTGGGTATGTCATTTCCATGTATACCACCTTGTAATTGGGCCTCCTACATCGTTAAGCACTGTTCATCCTCACTGGTTCTCCGAAATGCCTGCAGTTTTTCTTTGTAGCCCTCCACTGATGGTCTGTTTGCCTTATCCACTGCTCCGTATCTTCTCCTTGAGCTCATTTGCTTGTTTGACAAGTTTCACCCGGAATCCTCTAGCTGCCATGTCTCTGGTGGCCTTCGTCACGGTGTTATAAAGATGTGTTCTGCCTTCGTAGGGGACACAGACTTTTCCTGGAAAAGGAGTCTGGGAGCGGATCTTTCTCTGTTAGTATCTTCTTTGCTTCAATATATTCCTTTCGCTTTTTCAGTACTTCTGGGGCGTAGTGGTGTTCAACAATAACTCGCCGCCCTATGTACATGAAACCTTTCTTTCTCCTTGCAATATTGATTATTTCTGCCTGACACTTGTAGTTTAGGAGCCTAACAACGATTGACTGCGGAGGTGCGTCATCTGTAGGGCGTGTTGACAGTTGTGCTCTGTGGGCTCTCTCTATATTGAGCTCAAACATCTGCGGTAACTCTAGTTCCTATAGTTGAGCAGTTTCTCCACAAAAGCAGCCACTGACTCAATGTTGCTCTCGTTTCCCTTTTTAACGCCATAAAGTCTTATATTTTCACTCCTGCATTGCCCTTCTTGATGTATCAGCTTCTCATCAAGTGTCTTATTGAGGTTTAGCAGCTTCAATGTTGCTTCCTCGACACTGAACACGCTCTTCAGCTTCAACTATGCGCGCTTCCATCTCGTCACTTCTCCCGTTCTTTTTTTGTATTTCTTCCCTAATGTCTTTAAAATTTGCAGCATTTTCCTTGCGGAAATCTTTTATTTCCTTCAAAAATTTCTGTCCATCTTTCCAACTTTCTAAGTCACTTGTCTCCCGCTTCTCCTCCGCTAGCCCAAAATTAGCCTCTGCTGCTATGTTTGCTAACTTCGGTGATAGTCAGGCTTGTTCTTAATCATCCCCCACAGCATCATACATCGATTTTGTTTGTCTTCCACGTGTCAACACCCCCCCCTGATTAAAATCTCAAGTGAAGGTCCCTTAATATTCAGTTTAAGCTATACGGGGTGTTGTTCCTGTAGAAAGTTGGGAAACTATGTTTTTATGCTGCCGCCATGTTCAGAGGTATACCGGAAGCCCAAAGATAACATTTCAAAGGAAAGAAATTCAGATTCCCATATTCAACAAGCTAAATAATGTTTAAAATTCAATGTTCCCTTTTAACATCTGGACCTCTAGGAGAACAAACCACGAAGCTGAAGTCTGCTACCGATTCTAGCTTCCAATTCAGGCAATGGCTGGCAGAATCGCCAGCACAGCTTTAGTGTGTGGCTGCCGCTCCATTGCTTCCTGTGACAGCAGGCGCACTGCCACTCTGACTGATGACGGCTTGTCTGCCATGGCTGGCAGGATCGCCATCGCAGCTTTAATGTGCAGCTGCTGCAGGGCCTCGGATGCCGGTGGGCGTAGGCCGGCTGCTGTGATGCATGGCTTGACACCGAGCGCAGCTTCAGCTCGTGGCGGTAGCTTCGCTGGCCTGGGATGCGAAAGTGCAGGCACAGCTTGGGTTTGGGAAGTTGCAGGGAGAGAGAAGGATTCCGCTGCCGGCTCTTCTGTTGGCCTCTTACGGCAGCGTCTTTAATGGTGAGGAACAGAGTAGGCAACTCCACAGAATCTTGCTGATCCTCCCAGAAGTAGTGGGAGGCGCCAGCCACTGGAGCAAACTATGACTGGAGGAATCTGTGACATAGGACAGAGAAAGAGGAAAACTATGAGGAGTTTAACATTCGTGGACCGCTTCCTGGAAGAGGGATCGTCCCTCGGTATGGAGACGGCTGCTCCCCTGGAACTTTGGTTCGGCTCGCATATTTCTCCGCCTCACAACTAAGGATTTTGAAGAGTAATCATCTCCCCTCCTGTCGCGGGGGGAAGCTGCGAGGACTGTGGCGAGGATTGTAGCGGAAGGAACAGGGATGAGAACTGTTGAGAACTGGAGGGAGGTGAATTCCTGCAGGTTCCAGGCTTTGGTTCGATCTTTCTGTCACTAAGCGAAGTAATGTTGTGAACCCAAATACAGAAGATGGAGACGGTGTTGGATGAGATGATGATTTATTGCATGTTTGGAATATGAACACAGGAACCGGAAACAGCAACGGAACACAAAGAGCGAATACTGGTGTGGAAAGGTGCAGCAGAACAGAGACCGGCAGACTGGATACAACGAGGAACTAAGGGAACTCGAAGGGACATCGGAAGGAACACTGTAGATCAACAACAAGGACACGGAGCAGGGAGGAACACGATGTGGATGGTTGACCGGTGAGTGAAGAACCAGCTTATATACCTGGAGAACCACGTATATAAACTGGGAGGATGAGTAGTGGAACAAAGAAAGTAATTAGTCGCCAGAGTGATTACAGGTGTGCTGACTCTGCTTCTGGCTCTGCTTCTCCAGAGGTTCCTTCCGGGGCCAAGCAGGGTCATCATGGCCGTTGTTAAGATCCCCACACACTCGAAAGGTTCTTGAATAAATTCCTGGACAAATTCAGGAGAAATGTTGTCTCTGAAGGCCAGTCGCCGTTCTAAAATTATTCTGTTAATTATTGACAACTAGAAAGAATAGGGATTTGTGATTAAGCGCTATATAATGAAACTGAATTGAATCAACTCTATTTCCAACTACAAAAAATTTTCTACACTCTCCATTGTTGTTCACTTTTATCTTGCTGGCAGCTTTACGTGTATTACACATGAGCTGTCCACATGCTGAAAATGGCAATAGCACTTACTGAGGCACGACATGTAAGTATTTATTCCTTTCACTAAGGACAGTAACAAAAGTAGTAATGCACAGGGGTTCGGATACGTTTTTTAATCTGCCCGATAAAGTAACGCGCCAAGTTAACTGTTATTACTGTAGGTGGTCCAGTTAGAGTAATGAGTTACTAAGGAAATAGTTGCCAGCATCACCAAAGGGAATATAATACCAAAATAAAGAACATTATAACATAACCAATGCAATAATCAACCACATATAAACCAAAGTAGCTCATAATATCCCCACGCATTTACAGCAACAATCTTTTCCCAACCAACTCATATCCCCCACAATTCGGAAAAGCTTGATATACTACTTGTTTAGAGCATATAAACCTGTTTATCTGGTTAGGTTTGAAGTAACTGATGAAGTGAATTTAGCATGCTGCACATGCACTTTGCAACTATGTCTCCCTTCTGGCAGATCCAGTGCACTACAAAAAAGTTTGGTGGAAAGCAGGAAGAACAAGCCTCAGTAGATCCATTTGCTCCGGGTCAGGCAGCTTCTACCAGTGTAATATAAAGAAACTTTACGGTAACTTTCACCTTTGTTTAGAACCTCAACAGCTAAGGAAAGGTTTGACCCATAGCATTTGGAGCTAAAATGTAAAAAGACTAATATGTTAATTACTTAATACCAATGGCATTACATTGACCTCAGGTGATAAACCTCTTTTTTGAACTTTAAACCCTGTTTTAAACATGGTTCTAGGATTTCCTGACTTTACCTCCAAACCAATGCCAAAAATGGAAACATCATCTCCAGGAGTGAACTGTAAAAAATGGTCGATGCATTTGTTACCTCAAGGCTGATTACTTTAATTCTTCACAATCAGAATGAAAAAGAGTTGACTTAATAATTTTATTACATTACAGTCTTAGTGTTTATAATAACAAACTAAGGTGCCAGTTAAATAATATTCTTCCAACATACATATTCATAAAAGTCCATCAAACATTTTTAAAAGCAAGTTTCTGTCTTGCATTTTCTGGTGTAAAGGAGTCCCTTTTAATAATTTACCATAAAAAGCAACATAGACACATTCTATGGCACATGACTCACAGATTTCCTTAAGTAGTGTATTACAGCTTAAACAAAACATGTACAAATGTGTCAATTTTACCCAAACAATCATTTCGTTTGTGCATCAATCATTTATTAACTACCTTTCCTGGATTCTGAAAGTACAGAATGTCCTTGTTAATATATAAAACACACTGTACACCAGACGGTTTCATCGCTTTAACATAAAGGCCACTGCTCCTCACACGGTGCTGCATGCTAATCCTGGAGATCCAGAGCTGTGCATCAGGTGGGTCACCAACGATGGCAGCCCCTCCGTCTCCAGGGATTTCCCTCCAATCAGACTCTGCTGCTGTAAGTTAAGAATGGAGTCAGCAATGATCCGTGCCGTCTTCTTCTGATATCCTCCTGATGTCACCATGAGGATTGGAATACCCCGTTGTTTCGCTGCTCTAAACACAATCTCATCTCTCTTAACAATGCCCTGGAAAGAAGAAGAAAGAAGAAAAACTGTTGGTCTATTGGTCATTTAAGGCCATTTACAAACCTAAATGATACATTAGCTGGACAAATCAAATCAGTGCTCCACAACGTAGACAGAACGTTACGAAACTTCAGTGGACACAGTTACTGAATTTAGAGATAAAGTGTATTGAAACTAAATGAAATCTTCCATTCCAAGAAAAAAACAGGATCTGAGAGGACTTGTGTGTTAAGGGAAGCAGCATGTTTGTTAAGGTACAATAAGATAAAGCAGGCAGATACATAGCTAAGGCCAAATGCATGAGTGAAAAAACTGAAACAGCGTTGAATGTCAAAGGATATTTCCAGAGAGAAGGCAAGACAAGAAAATCCATGAGGCAACAATATAGTCAATAAACAAAAATTAGAGAAAGGAATGCTGAAAATCAGCTCAAGAAACTACTTGGAATCTGGAGGCCAGCTAAAAAGCTGTTTGAAGTCTGGAGACCGGAGTCATGGCGGTCTGTGATCGGGTGGTCTTGGGGACCAAGAGTTCAGAGGTATCAAGTGTTGGTACTAAGGGCCTCTCTGATGTCAGACTTTCGAAGACAGACAGCAAAGAAGCTGTGTTTGCAGAGTCCGAAGGGTGTGTGGTAGGTGCTTTGAGTCAAGGGGAATTCAATGAAGAACATTTTAGTTAGGTAGCTTGCTGTTGTGCTGAGGCTTGGATAGATGGTAAGAAGACCTGTCATGGAATGGAAGCTTGTGGTCAGCTAGCCTGAAAGGACAGACTCTGAGGTTAGGTTTGAGGAACTGGAGACTTTTGGAATCGCAGCTTAATGTCATGGTTTGCATTCAGTGATTGGAGACAAGGCTCTGGAGTTGGGGTCCAAAAATGCGTCATTGTTGGTAAAGCAACAAACGGCTAACGAGGATTAACCTCAACCATTTTTGAGATACCAGCACTTTTTTGTTATAATTTATGGATAGATGGTTAGATGGTTGGAGGTAAAGTAGGATGTAGCTAATAAAACTTTACATGTAAACTTTTTTTAAGCATTTGAACATTTTCTAAAAAGTTCCATTGAGAGGGAATGCAAAATGATTTGAAACATCTTGTTGTTTTAAGTAAGCGAGTTAGGTTTTTTTATTACTCCACAAAAATCTATATTTACTCTATTTCCACTGTTGATACTCAACTACATTTATCCATAAAACCGACACATATTATACACACTAAAACCCTGGGTGAAACTAAACCTTCTGCCTTATGAAGAAGATAGGTGTCGTCTTCAGACCAGAAACTAAGATAAAAAAAAAAAGATACAGATGGTTTTAAATTGACCTCTGTTTTTGACAAGGAGTTATTTAAATCTGTGTTTTAACATGTTTCTAGGATTTTCTGATTTTACCTCTGGAATATTGCCAAATTTAGAAATGTGAAGCTGAAAAATTGGTCTATGCCTTGTTTACTTCAAGGCTGACCACTGTAGATCGTCACTAAATGCTGCTGGTCCAAAACACTGCAGCAAAAGTTCTGATGTCATTAAAAAAGACAGATTATATTTATTTTTCCAGTGAGTTATTCAAAATGGGCAGAGTGCTATAGGAAAATCCATGGGGCAGAAACACGGTCGGTATCAGGCAATCAGATATCAAAGGAACACTGGACACTGCCTGCCAGAGAGCCACATATTAAGTCATGAGAACAGATGGATGGAATGAGCTATTCAGAGGTTGGTTGGATGAATGAACTGATCAATGTGCTCAGTATGACATTTAAGACTCCTTCGGTCAAGTAAATAAACTTGAGTAAAGGTACACTATCTGATGGTGAAGTACAAACTTTTTGCCTTCTGGTTTTTATTTTAAAGTGAAAATCTCATAATCCTTCCTTAATACCAGTTTTAAACTTTAGATGACCACTCCTTTACGCACTGTAAAGACAGAAATGGTTTTATCCACCCGCGGGAAAATATAAATATACAGTCCTGGCCAAAAGTATTGGCACTCAATTTGTTCCAGAAAATTATTGCTATCACAAATGCTTTGGTATTAATATCTTCATTTATTTTGCTTGAAATGAAAAAAACACAAAAGAGAATGAAAAAAAAGTCAAATCAATTATCATTTTACACAAAACTCCAAAATCGGCCTGACAAAAGTATTGGCACCCTCAGCCTAATACTTGATTGCACAACCTTTAGACAAAATAACTGCGAACAACCGCTTCCGGTAACCATCAATGAGTTTCTTACAATGTCCTGCTGGAATTTTAGACCATTCTTCTTTGGCAAACTGCTCCAGGTCCCTGAGATTTGAAGGGTGCCTTCTCCAAACTGCCATTTGGAGATCTCTCCACAGGTGTTCTATGGGATTCAGGTCTGGACTCATTGCTGGCCACTTTAGAAGTCTCCAGTGTTTTCTCTCAAACCATTCTCTAGTGCTTTTTGAAGTTTGTTTTGGGTCATTGTCCTGCTGGAAGACCCATGACCTCTGAGGGAGACCCAGCTTTCTCACACTGGGCCCTACATTATGCTGCAAAATTTGTTGGTAGTCTTCAGACTTCATAATGCCATGCACACGGTCAAGCAGTGCCAGAGGCAGAAAAGCAACCCCAAAACATCAGGGAACCTCCGCCATGTTTTATTGTAGGGACAGTGTTCTTTTCTTTGAAGGCCTTGTTTTTTTTCCTGTAAACTCTGTTGATTCCTTTACCCAGAAAGCTATACTTTTGTCTCATCTGACCAGAGAACATTCTTCCAAAACGTTTTTGGCTTTCTCAGGTCAGTTTTGGCAAACTCCAGCCTGGCTTTTTTATGTCTCTGGGTCAGAAGTGGGGTCTTCCTGGGTATCCTACCATAGAGTCCCTTTTCATTCAGACGCATACGGATAGTACAGGTTGACACTGTTGTACCCTCGGACTGCAGGGCAGCTTGAACTTGTTTGGATGTTAGTCGAGGTTCTTTATCCACCAATTGCACAATCTTTCGTTGAAATCTCTCGTCAATTTTTCTTATCTGTCCACATCTAGGGAGGTTAGCCAGTGCCATGGGCTTTAGACTTCTTGATGACACTGCGCACTGTAGACACAGGAACATTCAGGTCTTTTGAGATGGACTTGTAGCTTTGAAATTGCCCATGCTTCCTCACAATTTTGCTCCTCAAGTCCTCGGACAGTTCTTTGGTCTTCTTTCTGTTTTCCATGCTCAATGAGGTACACACAAGGACACAGTAGAGAGGCTGAGTCAACTTTAATCCATTTTAACTGGCTGATAGTGTGATTTAGTTATTGCCACCACCTGGTATGTGCCACAGGTAAGTAACAGGTGCTCTTAATTACACAAATTACAGAAGCATCACATGATTTTTCAAAGGGTGCCAATACTTTTGTCCAGCCCCTTTTTATGTTTGATGTTGAATTATATCCAATTTGGCTTTTTGACAATACTTTTTGTGGTTTTCCATTGAATACAAATTAGATGAACATTTTAATATCAAAGCATTTGTGATTGCAATCATTTTCTGGGAGAAAGCATTATCTGACGGAATTGCAGGGGTGCCAATACTTTTGGCCAGGACTGTAGATCCTGATAAAAACCACAATCATTGTTCCTAAAGTTCCTATATAATATTTAACAAAATGGTTTCAGAAGCCCAACCTGAACTTCAGCACCTCTGTAAATAAAGGTAGTGTACCTGTGGTGATATGGAGAGGCCTCCAAGCGGATCCCCATCCAAGATGTCTGTCCCAGCATTATAAACAATGATATCAGGACGGACTTCGTTCAGTGCTTCCTCTGAGTGAAGTTGAACCATTTCGAGGTACTCTGAGTCTTCAGTGCCCCACTCCAGCTCCACCTTCCTCTTTATGGCTTCTGAAGAAAAATAGCAGTTGAAATTGTTAAAATTAAATGATTAAAGAGACAGTTTAGAAAACACCTGCTTATTTAATGCGTGTTTCCTCTGTATAATCTGTAAGAAAACAAAAAAAGTAAAACAAACCCATCTTGTAGATTTTTTTAATCATGTCTAACTGGAGGTAAAATAACCAAAAAGGTTCATTACGAGCAATTTATGTTTTAAGTTTCTAGTAAAATGTAACGGTAAACACGGGAAAGAATATTAACAGATACAATGTTTTTTTGTTTTCAATACATGTTTCAGAAAGAACAAAAGCTTATGTTTATAGGAAATTGGATTTGGAGGAAAATAAATAAAATATTTTAATCCAATTTATTTTAAAATATCCAGAATGTATTATTCTCGTTTTACCTGATCAAGAGAGGCAAAGTGCCTTTGACTCAATTATTTTTCAAAGAAAATAATTAAATTTCTCATCAGGATTGGGCATAAAATGCACAATTAGCACAAATGTGATGACAGGATCATCTGTGAAAATTTGGTGCTCTTGTGCTGTAGATGGTACTTTGTGGGAATTGGGGTGAAGTCAATGAGAATATATTGCCTCAAGACAACAGCAGAGGGTGCTGTAGGTTATTAAAATTGACTTTTGGATACGGAACTGAATTTAACTACTTTTCCGCGAATTAAGCTGAAAACGACAGGTAGAATAACAAAATGGATTTCAGAACTTTTCCCCCTCTCTTC
Organism: Orestias chungarensis; assembly: GCA_032876305.1. NCBI lineage: Eukaryota > Metazoa > Chordata > Actinopteri > Cyprinodontiformes > Cyprinodontidae > Orestias > Orestias chungarensis. The sequence continues at coordinate 720,546 of JAVLVB010000347.1, forward strand.
ATTATAGGTTTCTTTACAGTTACCTTCAAGGATCTGGTGGTAATTGTTCTAGTTTTAATGCAAACCCGAGCAGAATTTCTTTGCAATTTCTGGTGACTAATGCAAATGTACATGTCAGTGTTTAAGTTATTGTATTGTATTAACAAACAATATATGCTTATTTAAGTTGCAAGGTTACATAAACATTTATTTATGTTCAAACCTTCAAGTTGTATATTTTGTTTAATTAAAGTATTTCCTATTTTTATTACTACCCCATGTTGGAAAAGACTAATCTGTCATTAGTGAATGCCTATGTACCAGCCGCTTTTAAGGCAGCTGTAATAACACCCTTAGAAAAGTAATCTTCTCTTGACCAAGAAGACTTAATTACAGACCCATATCTAATCTTTCTTTTTCATCTTAAACCCTTTAAAACATTGTTGCTAATCAATTGAAAAAGCATCTGGCAAATAATGACCTTTAATGTAATGACCTGACTAAAGAATTTCAGCACCGAGACAACTCTCCTTAAAGTCACCAATTATATTCTCACAGCCTCAGACAATGGACTTGTGTTTGTTCTAGTTAGGTTCTTAATTCTGGTTCTGACACAGTTGATCACAATATCCTCATAGAAAGGCTTGAACACATTATAGGGAACAAGGAACAGCATTAGGCTGCGGGTTCACTAGTGCATCCTAGAATCTCTAAAAGTGTAATTGAACTGTCTAGTTTTAAGGCTAAGCCTAAAACCTTCTGGTTTAATAAGCTTATAGCTAGGAAGATGTAGAGAAGACATCCTTATCCGATGGGGTGAAGAACTCATTCTAGACAGACGGTTCTCCTTTGCTCTACTTTCTTCATGTCTCACTCTACAGGGTCATTTAAGTTATTTTTATAGTTAAGCTGCTATAGGCTTAGGCTGCCGGAGGACAATCTGACCACTTCTGTATCTGATACTTTCTTCTTTTATTGTCCAATCTGAAGCTATTTCAACAGTTAACTTTTTAGTTTCTGTCAGTGTTCTTCTTTCCATAGTAGGTACACTTGGTCCTGTTTTCTGTTTGCTGAGACAGCTTCTTGGACGAGGACGTTTAACGTTTTACAACTGCTACTATAAACTTGTATTTTTTCAATTTCCTCTGCATCCATTTGTGTCTTCTGTCTCTTTTTGTCTGTGATGTGTCAGCAGGAGACATAAGCATGTCACTAGCGGAGGAACTGAACTGTTTCTTTGCTTGCTTCGAGACACCCCAAGACCACCAATCTTCTCTGGCTCTGCTTCCCACACCGAATCACAGCTCGACCCCGTTCAATGTCCAGGAGCATGAGGTACGGTGGATGCTTTTGGCAGTGAATCCCACGAAGAGTGTTGGACCAGACGGACTACCGGGAAAGGTGATCAGAGCATGAGCCCACCAGCTCACCTTGATTGTTTTTCCCTGGCCCAACCAGTCATCCCTCCCTGCCTAAAGACAGCCACCATCATCCCCTTGCCAAAGTAGTCACCAATCACCAGCCTGAAGGATTACTGCCCAGTGTCCCTCACACCGGTAATCATGAAGTGCTTTGAGAGGCTGGTCCTCCAACACATCAGAGACCATCTCCCCACTTTCGACACCCCCCAATTTGCATACCAGGCAAACAGATCCACAAAGACGCCATTGCGGTAGCTCTCCACTCTGTGCTGAGCCACCTGGAGGAGCAGCAGAGCTACGCCCGAATGCTTTTTGTGGACTACAGTTTTGGTTTAAACACAATCATCTCGGTCATACTAATTTCCAAACTGCACCGAAAAGGTGCTGAAGTTGACAGCCTGGTGTTCACTGAACAACCTTACAATGAACATCAGCACAACAAAGGAGATCATCGTCAACTTCAGGAAAAACAGGACCGACCCAGCTCCTCTCTACATCAACGGCGAGTGTGTGGAGAGGGTCTACACCTTCAGGTTCCTTGCTGTCCTCATCTCTGCTGATCTATCTTGGTCGGAGAACATCCCAGGTGTTCTCAAGAGAGCTCAGCAGCCACTTCACTTCCTGAGGGTCCTCAGGAAGTACAACCTGGACACTAACCTGCTGCTTACCTTCTACCGGTCATCCATCGAGAGTCTGCTGACATACTGCATCACAGTATGGTACGGCAGCTGCACTGAGGCAGACAGAGTGAGGCTGTTCCCTACCCACCCTGAAGGACATCTAAATCTCCTGCTGCATCAGCAGAGCGAGAAACATCATCAAGGACAGCTCACACCCTTGCTTTGAACTGTTTGACCTGCTGCCCTCCGGCAGGCACTACAGGTGCATCAAGGCCTGGACAAGTAGAATCAAAAACAGCTTCTTTGCCAAAGCAGTCACCATCCTGAACTCAACTGGTCTCTAACTGTGCAATACCCTCATCTCTGTATGATTCAATGTCTTTATACTAATATATATTTATATTGTATTTATTTACAAGTGCAATATCACCACCACTGTCGCTACATGCAATATGAGACATTGCTGTAAAGTCAACGACAACACAATCAATTTTTTCTGTTTGCTGATTCCAAAGAGATTACTGCAAGTCAATGACTCGATGCAATGCGCTCAGTTCGTTTAGATTGGAAACTTTATAAATTGATTGGTTTATCATGTATTTATGATTATGATTACATTTTTTTGTAAATTTTAATGTATTTTCTTGAGAAGTGCCTTGATACCACATTTGGTGAAACTTGCGCTATTTAATGAAAACTGAATTTTAAGTATTAATTTAAGCCCCACCTCCAAATATTCTTCAGCTCCCTCAGTCAGGTCTGTCTTACTCTCCCAACCTATGTCCAAAGCAGTGCTGAGGTTGAGAATGCTCAGGAATAGTTAGAGGGAATGGAAAATCAAGTTTTTTAACTTACGTTTGGCATATCTGTCCCCTGGATAGATGTTGTGATTATACATATCCATAATGAACACTCGGTTGTCGTTCAAAAAGTCTCGCTCATGTCCATTTCCCTGGAAAACCACAACCAGTTTGTTTAAGAAATAAAATAACTTTGACTGTTTATCTGCTATTTGACAAATATTTTTCTGGAATCCAAAGACCCACACAGAAAAAGAACAACACATAGTTACATTTCTATTTCTGTCTTGATTTTTTAAGTGTTATCAAATCAATTTCAAAACCAACTCTGGCAAAGAAAATCTTTCCACTATTTTTTGTGTCTAGTGACATCACAAATTTCTCTTCATTTTTTTCTCAGCTCAGAATATTAACTCTTTGTCCAGAGAGTACCTGTTGATAAAATGACTGTGAGAAAGTGGTCACAGAACCTGGAGAAGCACTACAGGGTTGTTGTAATGCTACTGATTGGATTTCTCTTTGCGAGACACATGGAGAGGGATGTTTTCAGGTGACTGACTGGCAAACACTCTGTAAGCCAAAAAGTGAGGATATCGATGGGCTCACAGAGTGTATAACGAACTATATCAACTTCTGTGTGATGCCTTTGGTACAGATACGACGGTCTTCTGTTACCCAAATAACGGGTCATGGGAAACAAAAGACATCAAAACCATCCTTAATGAAGAGAAGATGGCTTTTAGGGCTAGCAACAAAGAGGAGGTGAGAGAAATCCAAATACACTTGGAGAGGAAGATCAGAGAGGATAAGGAGGAATACAGGAAAAACCTGGAATGGAAACTCCAGCAAAACAATAACAGAGGTTTGGAGTGGGATGAAGAAAATCACAGGCCTCAGCCTGAGTCTGCAGAGGGTCCCTGTGATGTGGAAGATCTGGTTCCTGTGCCGAAGACAACGCACCCCGGTTGCTTGAAGTACTACATACTTGTGTCGCTAACGTCCCACATCATGAAAACCATGGAGAGACTCATCTTGGAGAAGCTAACGCCGCGGTCAAACCTCATTTGGACCCACCAGCCTGTTAGCCATGATTTGCAGTATGCACTGGTGATGATGGGTTTTCTGTCAGTCACATCATCAATGCATTTTGTAAAGAAGGACGTCACGGAGTCGGTGTACCCTTCAATGTCTGTACAACCATTGTAGGTGGCTGACTGTTTGAACTTCTGCCAGTCTGGTGTTTTAAAGCAGTCACAGGAGTTCTTTCAGCAATAGATTCATTACACCAGGATGCACCACAGGAAATCACCACAGGATGCACCACAGGATGCAGCACCATCAGCGGAATGTGCAATATAATCTACATTAATCACTTTATTACCTGTAAGTAGGGATGCAGCGACACCACTTTTTTCCAAAATGAGTAGTGTACGAGTACTTGCATTTGAGTACTCACCGATACCAATAGCGAGTACTTACGCCATTACACATATAGTTACATTGGATTTATTTATTTTTCCTCAGATATTGTTAATTGAACAAACGCAAATTTAACAAAATTGTGAAATACTGAAATGCTTTTTTGCTTTATTGAGGACAGCGACTCAGTGTGGCGTGGTTTTTGTGCCGCCAGGTTTGCAGCCGCGGAGCTGTCTGGGGGAGCAATGGTTGTGGGCGTGTGAATCTCAGCCGCGCTCGCTCATGGGTTCCTCAGGCTCACGCTCAACTCTGACAAACTGCTCGCTGGGCTCACCCTCGGCTCTGTGTCTGCGCTCGCGGCTCTGCTGAAATTTTAGTGAGTCTGAGAGTATGAATCAACTGTGAGTATTTGGAAGGAATTATTTAATTGGATAAAAAAGGCCACTCTTTGATCAGCTAAGATTTGCATATAATGTAGAGTCGCGGGCGTGGACGCGGAGCACAGAGCGAGCGGAGTAGCTGAGCGAGCGGGCGGTTTGTCGGAGTGTCCGGGCACCTTTGAGTGACGCGCTTACCTGCTATTCGTGCGCACAAGCTTGCGGTTGTTGCTCCTTCAGGTGGCTCTGTGCCGGCGGACCTGGTGGCACAGAGATCACGCCATAAGGCCCACACAGGCCCAATAGTAGCGCCGCGGGTGGTATCGGTGTCGTGGTATCGGTGGCAATTTTATGAGTACGATTTTATGAGTACCTATGCCCGTTATCGAATCGATACTCGATACCAGTGTCGGTATCGGTGCATCCCTAGCTGTAAGTACTACCTATACATATTGTTTTTATACACATATATATATCTTTATATATACACAGATTTGGGGATCTGCCTTTTCTATGCCCTGGTCATATTTTTGTGTGGAGATACTAATATAGTAATTCTGATTCTGATTGGGTATCTGACTAAGATTCCTCCTGGAAGCCTCCCCGAGGAGGTGATCCAGGTATATCCCACCAAGACGAGGCCAAGGGGAAGACCCAGGACATGCATGGGTATAGTGTTGAAAAAAATACATTTTGAACTCATAGAAGTACTTCATATATAGGAATACAAGAAAACCAATACTGAGCACATTTTTTCATATTAACAATTCATTTTAAAGAAAAGTTTAAAAACACACAAATTACATAATTTTCGAAAAGATTAAGCACACAAATCTTCCACATTCTCATAAGTTAAGGATTCACAATTACTCAAAGAATGGAGGAACTAAACATAGACTTAAATATGAGTTGAAACGGCTTACCTGATGAGCATCAAGGTCAATGATGGTTGCTCTGGAGATGCCTTCTATTCTGTCAAAAAGAAACTGTAAAGAAGAAGTAAATAAAGGTTACTTTCTTTTCAAAACTAATGTTAGCTTTACTTAAGCTTTTAAGTCATTCATGTTCCTTTCATTTACAGCAGATTACATCCATCCATGCATTTGTAACATGTGAAAATTATTCCATCTATCTATTATTATATCTGCTAAACGTAATATTAATTAATAAAACCGGTATCAAGAACGCAATCCTCTGTCATTTAAAATATAATTTTAATAGGCTAGTGACTGATAATGCACTAGATGTTGGCAATTGCAAACATTTCAATAACAACTAATTATTAATTAGATTTTCAAGGCTTATTATCAGATGCATAATAGTAACAGATACTAAAAGTACCAAATAACTGTAATTCATTGCTTAGAAAGAAAAATAAGTTGAAAAAAAACAATAACTGATTTCACTGAATGACTTTTTTTCCATTTGAAAAAAACAGTATGTAGCACTGTTAGAAATTTGAGAGATCGTATCTCCTTTTTTTAACTTGCCTTCATTGGCTCCCTGTCAAATCAAGTATAGATTTTGAGATTCTTCCTTTGACATATAAAGTCCCTTAATAATCAGCTACATTTCACATCATAAATCTGATCATAGATCCTTATGTCCCTAACATAGCACTTCGCTCTCAGACTACAAGCTTTCTGGTTGTTCCTAGAATCTCTAAAAGCAGAATGGGAGGCAGATCTTGTAGTCATCAGGCTACTCTCCTGTGGAGCCAGCTACCAGCTTTAGTCTGTGAGACAGACACCCTGTCCAGTTTCAAATCTAGGCTTAAAACCTTCCTGTTTGATGAAGCTTTTAGGTTAAAACTGAGTGATGTTGCTGGGTAAGTAGAGAAGTAGGAGGTAGAGTGTTCAGCTCGATCTGGTTGGACAGATGATTCTCTTTGGCTCATTGGCTTTACTTTTTCATACTTAATCCTCTATGGTTAGGTTATGATGAGTTTTTTATTTTATTTATTCAGTCATGCTGTTGGAGGACAATCTGACCACTTTTCTTCACTCTGCTACATTTACATGTTGTAATATCCAATCTCCTTTAGTTGTAGTTATTTCAAGTGTTAACCTTTTTTTTGCCTCAGTATTTTTTTCCAACATAAAATCTACACCTGGTTACGCGTTTTCTTAGCTGGGACAACTTCCTGAAGGGGGACATCGGTTGGTGGTTATGTCACAATTCAAGGTTCCCCATCTCCCAAAATGAATCATTTTTTTAATTTTCTTAGCAATTGTGTTTTATGTCTTTTCAAACACCAGTTGGTGGATGTAGATGGACGGTGGATCCAGGTTCTGTTGGAGTTTCTTCCAGTTAAAGGGGATTTTTTCCCACTCCATTGTCAATGCATGCATAATTAGATGAGGTATTGTTGGAAAGTCAACGACACAGCACAAGCTGTTATTTTGTTTTGGTGATAAAGTAGGCGTGAATGCTGAAAGTCAATGAATAGATGTAATCTGCTGGGCTTCCATATATTTGAAGCCTTTTAAACTGAGTTATTTAACATTCATGAATGTATGTCTGTATGATTGAAATGTACAGATATTTTGTAAATTGGAATAAGGAGATAAGCTATTTGAAGGGGCTTGGGTAGGTTGTGTTGTTGTGTTGTAAAGTGCCTAAACTAAATTAAACAGAACTTATATGTGATATGAGTGTAAACTGAAGATGTTGTAGCGCACAGTACTTGAACTATGTAAGGATTTAATTGAGGTTTGCTTTATTCAGCTTTTTTCCATTTCCATTTTTCAACCCACACAAGTGGCTCAAGTAGTGTAGCTCAGGTTTGTTGTGTCTGTCTTGAAGTTGATTTACAAGAAAATCTATTAAAATCATAGATAGAACATGCACAAATTAGTTAGAAAAAAGTTTCCAATCTAAGGAACCCCAACAGATTCATGGAGTCATTGACTTGCAGCATTCACTCCTCTGGAATCAGCAGACAAAAATAGTGACTTGTGTTGTCGTTGACTTTACAGCAATCCCTCATACTGAACATTGAAGGAAGCGATAGTGGAGAGGAAAAACTCCCCTTTAACAGGAAGAAACCTCCAGCAGAACCAGGCTCAGTACAAGCAGCCATCTACCACGACCGACTGGGGGTTTGAAAAGACAGAAAACTAAAATAGATGCAGAGGATACTTAAAAAAGAGAGTTTATGCCAGCAGAACACCAGGCCAGCTAGTATGGAAAGAAGAACACTAAGAGAAAACAAAAGGTTAACAAGATTAAAACAACAATAATTAAAGCAGATTGGACAAAGGAAGAAAGTAGCATAGTGAGAATTGGTCAGATTGTCCTCCAGCAGTCTAAGCATATAGCAGCAGACCTATAGAAATACCTTAAATAACCTTGTTAAAGGTGGAGCAAATGAGAACAGTCTATCTAGACTGAGTTCTTCCCCAAACTGGATTAGGTTGTCTTCTCTACTACCTCCTAATTATATGTATTATCAAACTGGATCTATTCTGAATTTGACAGGGAGCCAATGAAGGGAAGCTAAAATAGGGGAGAAATTCTGATTTCATCAGAACTGCAGTGTTTTGGACCAACTGAAGATTTTTAATTGCATTTTGTGAACTTCCAGCTAATAAAGAGTTACAGCATCTGTCCTAGAGAGAATATTTCACATTTTTGCTATATTCCTAAGGTGAAAGAAGGAAACCTTACATACCTGTTTCATATGGGACTTAAAAGATCCTGATAAAATATAACACCAAGGTTCTTTACATTTTTACCAGAGGCCAATTTGATGCTATCCAGGTTAAGTGGTTGACTAAGCAATTTCATTTTTAGTTTTTCAGGTCCAAAGATAACAACTTCTGTCTTTTCAGAGTTCAAAAGCAAAAAGTTTAAAGTCATCGACATCTTCATGTTATCTAGACGTGCCTTTAATTTACCAAACTGACTGGATTCATCAGGATTTATAGATAAATACAATTGTGTATCATCAGCATAACAATGGAAATTAACACCATGCTGTCTGATGATTTTACCAATAGGGAGCATGTATATAGTAAATAGAATTGGGCCAAGTACACAACACAGGTTCGACAGAAGTTTCTGCAAGATGAAGGCATTGAGGCTATGGAATGTCCGTCCGCCCGTTCAACCAGACTTGAACCCGATCGAGTACAATCGGTACATCATGTCTTGCTCCTTCCACCAACGTTACATTACAAAACAGACTTTCCAGTAGTTGGCAGATGCTTTAGGTCTGGAAGCGGATCCCTCAGGAGACCATTCGCCATCTCATCAGGAGCCCAGGCATTGTAGAAAGGTCATACAAGCATGTGGAGGCCACACTCAAAACTGAGCCTCATTTGGACAGACGGTTCTCCTTAGCTCTACCTTCTTCATGTCTCACTCTATAGGGTTAAGTTATTTAAGTTTTTCTATAGTTATGCTGTTATAGGCTTAGACTGCTGGAGGACAATCTGACCACTTCTCTCTCTGCTACTTTCTTCCTTTGTCCAAACTGCTTAGTTACCGTTATTTCAACCTTGTTAACCTTTTGTTTTCTCTTAGTGTTCTTCTCTCCATAGTAACCACACCTGGGCTGGCGTTCTGTTAGCTGAGACAGCTTCTTGGATGAGAACATGGGCTGAGATGCTTCCAGTGACGTTCTACAACTGCTGCTATAAACTCTATTATTTCAGTATCCTGTGCTTCTTATTTAGCTTTCTGTCTTTTCAAACCCCCAGTCGGTCGTGGCAGATGGCTGCTTGTACTGAGCCTGGTTCTGCTGGAGGTTTCTTCTTGTTAAATGGGAGTTTTTCCTCTTCACTGTCGCTACATCCATGCTCAGTATGAGGGATTGCTGTAAAGTCAACGACAACACAAACCATTGTTTCTGCCTGCTGATTCCAGAGGAGTGAATGCTGCAAGTCAATGACTCGATGCAATCTGCTGGGGTTCCTTAGATTGGAAACTTTTTTAAATTGATTTGTTTATGATGTATCTTTGATTTTAATTGATTTTCTGTGAAGTGCCTTGAGACGACACCTGCTGTAAAGTGGCGCTATATAAACAAACTGATTCTTGATTCTTTGACTTGTTTAAAGGACATTACCAGTTGTACCAGCCTGTAGTGAGTTTTTCCACTTTCATTTTGTGTGGGGCCCCAAATCCAGGCTTTCAATAGTTGATAAATGTAATTTCCATTTATGATTTTAGTGTGGTTTAGTTGCCAGCACAATCAACTTCTTACAAAACAAAGTATTCAATGGGAATATTTATTTCATTCAGATCAAGGATGTGTTATTTTGGTGTCCCCTTTACTTTTTTGAGCAATGTTCATTTTGAAAATGGCCTTGGTAAATGACTAGGGAGTATAACTGATCAAATGACTTAAATCTTTATAAGAGGTAGGATTTTAATATTCCTTTAAATGATATTTCAAAACAAATAATGGCTTATGTTGCGTTCACATCGATGGCGCTTTCAGCATGTGGAGCTTCTTGTTTACATGCAAAGTTAATTGTGGACGCGTATCTCAAAGAGTCTCAGATGTGTCTGGCACACATTGAGCGCTTGAACCACTGGAGTTAAATAACGTAAAAATGCAAACGTGTCCAACGCAGCGTTAAATCTGAATATGACTGAGGCTTGCACTTATGTTTTCATAGTAAAAGCACCAGTGCTTCTTTGGGCCTTACCCTGATAGCCAAAGTGATGTCAGCGTAAGCACAAAAGCCACCTCCCTTGTCACTGGAGCAGTGGTGGAAGCCTCCCCCTGATTAAACAGAACAAGGCTTCGTGTCAGGAACTGTAAGATAAGCTTAGCACATTTCTCAGTTAAATCTAACTTCTCTGATAATAAAAATTACGGACTTTGTATTATTAAGGATTCACTTTAATAAGACAATGTTTGTTTCTCCCAAATCATCCAGTTTACTGTTACCCTTATAAGAGTATTTTTACCATTAAATCGCACAAAGTCTATTTGGGCCAAGTGCAATATTAAAGAGATTAAAGGGAACCTGACATATATTGATATCCTTAGTTTTTTGATTGATGATCAGGCTCATTAGGAAGGCCAGCTGTGAATTAAGATGTACCATCAACAATGGCACCTAGTTAACATATTGTTACTCAACTAAAAAAAAAGTAGTCATCCAAGTCATTATTCAAGTAAGAATAAATAGTATTTAATAAAAAAGGCTCCTTGAGTACAGGTTAACTGATGATATCAAAAATATTATTTTAAATGCACATTCTGGTATTTTAAAGACTACATACATACAAAAACATTAAAAAATAACATATCGACAGTATTAGTAATTTAGAAAAAATTTCCAACTCATACTTTTAGTGTGTATTTATTGTATATTAGTAATCTCAAAATGGAATAAAAGGCACAGAAAACTGAAGACTCAGTAAAACATCAAACTACATAGAGAAATAAAAGTGCTCTAGAAAAACTGGAAACAAAAAGTCTCACTTAAACAAACTCTAGGTCTATGTCTAGTGTATTTTCAATCAACACCAGCGAGCTCTTCATTCTGTGGAGTAACTCACAATGCGTCACGTAAAAATAGCAGAGTGAAGATACCTAGTAACTACTCACCTACGCTCCGGAAGAGGAATTTTGACATTCTTCTATCACTTTTGCTACTTTAACATGGCCGAGATAGAATTGCACACTTTAAAGTGCCACACAAAAGCAGTGTCCTTTGGTTTCACAATTCAGCAATCCCAAATCAAAACTGAGCCAAAACTTTGAGTAGATTAAATACAAATGCACGTAGGATCACTCCTAATGAATGTGTTTAACAAACAAAAGCAGGACAATCACAATGGAGGCCCGCACAGACCTGACCAGGCCAGCGTGCTCTGCATGTCCACCCTTCATGTCACCTCGCCTCTGCTGAACCTCACACTCAAAGCTATTGTGTGGTTGCTCATAATTTCATAGGTGTGTTATTTATAGCGCTCAGGGAGAAGAAACATCCTCTATTTGTTCCTCCTACTTAACTTCCAGAAACCAATTTTTCACCAAGTAGATTCAGACGAAGTAGATTCATCTCTAAGACTCTGAAAGTAGATGAAGTTCATCTCCCCATCCATCTGTTTAATGAAAGAACTGAACCCCTTGGCAAATGTCCCACCAACGCCTTGTTTAACTTTTATTTTTTTTCTCATTTTGCCATTTTAAAAACCATATTTTCCAGCTTGTCAATTATTACTTATTCCAACAAACTTGTGAACTCTTAACTAGTTGTTTTTCTTGTGTGTGCATGTTGTAAATCGCATCTGTATTATGCCGAAACAACATGACATATACTGGGGACGGACAGCCAATCAGTGTGTCCTGTGGAGCTTAAAATAGTGTGTGAGAAACAAACGTCCAGCAACCATGTGACCAAACCTTCAGGACAACTATACTGTCGCTTATGTCATGCCGTTTCTGCGACTTGGCTAGGAGATGTAATTTTGCCATAGAGTCAGTCCGATTCGTGACCCTCTACAGCCTTTGGGTATCTTTTTTATTTTCATTCAGTACAATTAAAATGCTGAAATAAAATAAGGCCAGAAGACAACTTTTTCAAGAGAAATCCTGTAACAGTATTGTGAAAAGCTAAGAGACTATTTCAATAATAAACCAAAAAGCAAAAAATACCTTTTGGATTAAATTTTGTCGAGCAAATTGTTTGTCAACGTACTTCATCATTTGACACTGAGCACTGATGCCTTCTAGTTTAGGACGGGGAGTTTTAGGAGGCCTCAGCTTCACAGAGAACAGGAAATTTGGTTCTTTTAAAAGAAATGTGTCTCTTTCTTCACTTTCTTTTGGTTTAATGCACCATCCATAAGAATATGCATGTACTGTAGCGAGGTGACGGGAGGAGTGAATGCATTTGTTAAAATAAATCAGAGTCCAACTCACAGCAGATGCCACAAACAAAAAGCAAACATCCCCCACTGTACATTTTACCCATCAGCATCCTGTTTTTCAACATGATGCACGTAGAGGCTAACCCCCCTATAGTGATGCACCATTATTTGTCTTCATATAAAAGCTAAGATAATATTGCTCAAGTGCAAGGGGCCAGAACTAAGACAAAAAAGAGATTTCTAAAGGACTCTTTATATTTTAATTACAATAAAACTATAACTATTGATGTATGGACTGATAGACAGAATTATTTAAAAATATTACCTATGATTCTTTCCCATATCAGTATGCCATTAAAGGGAGTACTGGCACTTATTTTTCTCTTCTCAAAGCCATGTCTGCATCATTATCGCAAGCAGCTGTAAGATCCGTTAATTGCACTGAGGAAGGTCCAATAAACTTATATTAAAACATCAAAATATAGATGAATAAATGAGTATGTACAGCGTGAGGGTCCAATAATTAAATCCGCCCCCTATAAGAACACAGTTATTCTGAACTCTTGCAAGATGACTTTGTTTTTATTTCTGGAAATATGTCAAAGAAAAGAAAAAAGCCAAAACGCAGCAGGTACTTTATAGCACAGTTTTATTTAAATGTTTTTACTTCACAATAAAAAGATTCAATTCATTACTGGATCAAAAGTTTTTCATCAACCTGTAGGCCAAACTAAACTTAGACTTTATTCTCCCACTACCAATCTAAATCAGTTTTCCCCTGTATATCCTGTCGTGCAGTGAAGTATTTAGGATTGTAGTTTCAATGCCACTAATAATTTGTAATAAGTTTAATTAGCATAATAAAACAAAAACCTATTCTTATGAAAGTCTTGAAAAGCCCTACCTGTTATATAATAGTTGTATAGATATCATTTAGGCAACAAAATTAAAAAAGATCTGACAAAACGAGGGCTAAAAATGACAAGAAAATAAGCCTCTGAAAACTCACCTACATTTATAGCCCATCCTCGCTCTACGGCCAGCTTTCCAGCCTGGGGAAGAAAATTCAGTATGTATGTGTATCTGTTCATTTGTTATTTTGCAGGATCATGAGGGACTGCTGCACGTCTACATCGACCATTGTCTATAAGACTAGGTAACCCCTGGTCAGGCCCATCACAGACAGCACACAATGTACAATCATACCATGGGTACTTTAGAAGGACTGGTTAACGTAACCTGCATAATGTTTTTGTTTTTAGACTAAAGTATCTTGTAGGAAGGCCCCAGGCTGGTATTTGATCCTCGACTTGCATTAAATTATAATCTAAAGATACCTTAAGCAACTTGATATGTCCAAAATCTTTCTTCACTTATAAACTATCTAATCGGATGAATTAGAGGAAGTCAGTCCGGTCAAGATTTCTTTCCTATCTATTACAGATAACTTGATTTACTTTTCTAATCATACTGACCACTCAATGTGCTTCACATTGAAGCAACATTCACCACCAATGCATACATTGGTAGACAATTTGTGGCACCTAACACCTGAGCCAATACATACAGGGCCTATTTGACCCTGTAACACTGTTGCAGATGATAGGTGACTCTGCCCGAAAGGGTTTTGGTGGTTCTCTGTGTTCAGGGCTGGGTGCTTGGGTGTGTGCTGGCCAAGCCATGGGATTTTTAGGGTGTTACCTTTTCAATATATTTTGAATGCATATTTTGATGCACTTATGACATAAAGTCTAAAAAGATTATATGGTTTTCTTCTTTTGTTATATAGGTTTATAGTTAGAAAAAGTCATTTTTCTCATATGTGCTTTAAATCTGAAATAAACTCTTCAGTTTTCCAAGGTTATTTCTCTGTACCATTTATTCAGTGTTCTTAACTTCAAGTGTCAAAATCCTACGTTAAAAATTTCAAAAGATGAAAAATCTGATTCCCAAATTCAGGTAAATTCAAACTAAATTTGGTGGTTAAAATTCTGTGTTCATTTTTAACATCTGGGGCTCCAGGATAATGAGTCAATCCAGGATTACATGGAACCACGGAGCTGAAGTTTGTTACCTATTTTAGCTTTCCATTCGGGATATGGCTAAAGGGCGATTCCGCCTAATTTTTCGCTACCTTCAGTGTATTTAATCTTCTCTAGATAAAAAGCTTCAAAACATAGATACCTCAAACCTGGACTGGATCATTCTAAACTGGTTTTAGAATATTTAAAACCAGGTTTTGGATTTGTGAAGCCTTTCTCTAAATTGGGAATCAAAATCAAAATAATAAAGGGAACAATCAAATAACACATTTGCCTATTTTGACTTTGCTACGGTAGAATAATCCAGTCCAAGTTTGAAGGGTCTCTGTTTTATAATTTTGGAGTTGGACCAGTTGGAGTTTAATTCAAATACTAAAACATTTCATAAATTGTCCTTTATCTGAGTTTTCACAAATCCAAACATTAGCTTGTTGAATTTTGGCATTTAAATTTTTTTTTCTTTAAAATTTTGTCTTGTAATCTTCGGATTTTGACACTTGAAATTTGAAACACTGGCTAAATAGTAGAGAAAAATAATTTTGAAAATAGAATTTAAAGATTCACATATGTTAAATCAGGGCTTAAAATGTCATTGTCAATTCAAAGGTTTATAAATTTCAAAATCTGAGGGAACAGATTTACTTCCATACATTCATGTGTAATGCTTCACATAATAATAAATGAACACTGTAAGCCAAAATGCTCCACTTGTGAAAATAAATCTGAATGCATGTGTAGAATGTAAAGTTGAGGTATTGCGATGGCGTTGTCCAGGACTAGGACACGGCACAAGAATGTGTGTCTCTGTAAAATTAAAGACAAATAAGACCAACTTGTTTATTCTTTTCGGATCCAGGCGGTCAGAGGGACAACAGTCCTATTCTAAGGCGTCAAGGCTATGATGATGTCAGCATATGAACACATGTTAAATTTACTGAAGAGGAGATTGTTAATATCAGTTTTCGGTTAGATTATCTCAACGCTTTAGCCTTTATGGGTTAGGGGGCCCTGTTTGACGATGCCCTTTTTGATTCCATGACACTCCTTTGTTCAATCTTGAGAACAACTTTTGTACAATCTGGAGCACTTTCATCCTTCAGGAACCTGAATTTGCTACTTTGGGAAAGAATAATAATAAGAAATCCTGCGATTACAATCGTTCTTCACAGTGTTGTTACTGCTCAGGCCTATTAAAATATTTTAGGGCTCCGATTTTAATAGAACTGCACTCAAGCTAAAGATTAAAATCCATACATACTCCTAATTTTACAGTGAGATGACAATGATCAGAATTGTATTAAGAGAAATATATGCAGTCATGGGCCATTCTAAAGCACTTATAAGCTTCTACAAGAAAATGTTGACTCTGTACTACCCACGTAGATCAGTGGAAGAATCTGTTTTAACTGTCAGCTAGGCTATGCGTGCACGTTCATGCTCACTGTGTTTTTGCACTTATACATGTGTTTTGTCCCTGTCACACAACTTCATCAACTCATCCAACAAATAAAGAGAAATACTGGAAGAAAACACTGCTAGACTAACTTAAATACACGATGCTCTAAACCAGGGTTCTGGGAGCTTACCATTATGGTTCCGCCTGTTTGGGTCCGTAAAGGTCTCAGTACCTTCCGCTGAACCAGAGGGTTAGGCAAGAACAGCAGTGGTGGGATCTCTGTGATTTTCGCCACCACCAGGGACCACTATAATTGGAGAAAGTCTTTTAAGGATCTTTCAGAATATTTCCGTCTGGAATATAAACTCAACTGTATTGCTAACCAAGTTAGGTTGAAAAATATGACTTAAGACACATAAAAATAACACATTGGCAAACAAAAGCACTCCACAAAATTTGCTGAAAGGAGCCGATACTGTACATGGTCAAACTGCTCTAGGGACCCAGCTTTCTATAGAAAATTATAGTGATCTAATTATGTGAGCAACAGCTAAATTGGGTTTGCATACATTAAACCAGACTGAACAAACTAAACACTAATAAAACCTGGAACTACATCAGAGTTTGTAATGATTCTACACTTATAATACAATTCATTAAATGGAGGATATTACACTAAATTGACTTCGAGCTTTTTATCGTGTTATAAAGTGTTTCATGCATGTTTGATGGACAACATTTTCATAAAAACTGAAGGTAATGTTACGCACATTTAAAACACAGAAGCTGACAGTGACATGGAATAGAAATAAAAAATTATAAAAAAACACATTCAGGGCAAAAACTAAAACCACGAGGACACAGAGACAAAAGCTACCTTCAGTTTACTGAGGTAACGATCGGTGTGAACCACCAGCAGATCCTCCTCTGTGGCTTCACGGGCTTCCACGATCTTCTCATCCGTGATGAAATCGTCCTCTGCCACAGATTCAGACAAAAATATGATCACTAAGACGAACATTTGGAATGTTACTTACAGAAATATGAAAACATGAATGTATTGGTATAAAAATGAACACATAAATTTTTTTGCATTAACAGCCAAAACGTGTCCAGACTGACAAGAATCAAGATTCAGTTTATTTATATGGCGTCAATTTACAACAGATGTCGTCTCATGACACTTTACAAGAAAATCAATTAAAATAATGGATACATCATAAACAAATCTGTTTGATAAAGTTTCCAATCTAAGGAACCCCAGCAGATTCATGGAGTCATTGACTTGCAGCATTCACTCCTCTGGAATCAGCGGACAGCAGGACAGCAGGGCTCTCTAATCACCGCGGCCGAGGTCACAGAGATAGTCAAAAAGCTCCTCGGTGGCAGGGCCCCGGGGGTGGATGAGATCCGCCCGGAGTCCCTCAGGGCTCTGGATGCTGTGGGGCTCTCTTGGCTGACACGCCTATGCACCATCGCATGGACATCGGGGGTGGTGCCCTTGGACTGGCAGACTGGGGTGGTGGTTTCCCTCTTTAAGAAAGGGGACCGGAGAATGTGTTCCAACTATAGGGGGATCACACTCCTCAGCTTCCCTGGTGAGGTCTATTCAGGGGTACTAGAGAGGAGGGTCCGCCGGATAGTTGAATCCCGTCTGGAGGAGGAGCAGTGCGGTTTTCGTCCTGGCCGTGGAACAGTGGACCACCTCTACACCCCTTGTCAGGGTCCTGGAGGGGGAAAGGAGTTCGCCCAACCAGTCTACATGTGTTTTGTGGACTTGGAGGAGGCGTTTGACCGTGTTCCCCGGGGAATCTTGTGGGGGTTGCTCCGGGTGTGGGGTACCGGACTCTCTTGTTAGAGGTGTCCGGTCCCTGTACGACTGGTGGCAGAGTTTGGTCCGCATTGCCGGCTGTAAGTCGAATCCGTTCCCAGTGAGAGTTGGACTCTGCCAAGGCTGCCCTTTGTCACCGGTTCTGTTCATAACTTTTATGGATAGAATTTCTAGGGCGCAGCCAAGGTGTTGAGGGGATCCGGTCTGGTGGCCTCAGGGTTGCGTCTCTGCTTTTTGCAGATGACGTGGTTCTGTTGGCTTCATCGGGCCAGGATCTCCAGCACTCACTGGAGCGATTCGCAACCGAGTGTGAAGCGGTCGGGATGCGAATTAGCACCTCTAAATCTGAGACAATGGTCCTCAGCTGGAAAAGGGAGGAGTGCCCTCTTCGGATCGGGAACAAGGTCCTGCGCCAGGTGGAGGAATTTAAGTATCTCGGGGTCTTGTTCACGAGTGAGTGAAGGATGAAGCGGGAGGTCGACAAGCGGATTGTTGCGGCGTCTGCACTAATGCGGACGCTGCACCTGTCCGTCTTGGTGAAGAGAGAGCTGAGCCAAAAGGCAAAGTTCTCGATTTACTGGTCGATCTACGTTCTCACCCTCACGTATGGTCATGAGCTTTGGGTCATGACCGAAAGAACGAGATCGTGGATAAAAGCGGCGGAAATGAGTTTCCTCTGCAGGGTGGCCGGGCTCTCCCTTTTTGATAGGGTGAGAAGCTCGGTCATTCGGGAGGGGCTCAAAGTAGAGCCGGTGCTCCTTTGCATCGAGAGGAACCAGCTGAGGTGGCTCGGGCACCTGGTCAGGATGAGAGTGAGGTATTCCGACGGGAGGAGACCCCGGGGTAGACCCAGGATGCGCTGGAGGGACTATGTGTCCCGGCTTTCCTGGGAGCACCTCGGAATCCTTCAGGAGGAGCTGGTGGACGTGGCCGGGGTCTGGGTTTCTCAGCTCGGTCTGCTCCCGCGACCCCACTTGGGATAAGCAGCAATCGGAAGCATCTCAGCCCATGTTCTCCTCCAAGAAGTTGTCTCAGCTAACAGAATGCCAGACCAGGTGTGGCTGCTATGGAGAGAAGAACACTAAGAGAAAACAAAAGGTTAACAAGGTTGAAATAACGGTAACTAAGCAGATTGGACAAAGGAAGAAAGTAGCAGAGAGAGAAGTGGTCAGATTGTCCTCCAGCAGTCTAAGCCTATAGCAGCATAACTATAGAAAAACTTAAATAACCCTTAAATAATTAGAAAAACAGCTAATAGGTCCATGGTAACTAGGTAGGAGCTGCAGAGACCCACAGTTGGATTGGGACAACTTTCCACAGGACAACTATTTGTAATGCCCTTAAGATATCGCTAAACTATAAAAAGGTGGCAACTCTTTTAACAGCTCCACCAGACTAGCGGCAGCATCAATTAGCTAACACCTGCTAAAGCAGCACGGCAATGTCCCGAGTTACCATTTCAAAACTGGCAACGCGGCTCTGCGTTAATGGACAGATGTGACGTAATGAAATGCAGAAAAAGTGTCAGCAAGGGGAGGAGCTGCTTAACGAAACGGTGCCCACTTTCACAGAGTCAGACACGAAAAGGGAACGTTTCTTGATTGTGCTGTGAAATGAATCTTTTAGTCTGGAAACACATCCTAAATATCCCTCATCAAAAAAATAAATAAATAAAAACCTAATAATAAAAAACATGAACGTTTGTGGCTGTGTGGATATGTGTGACTGTATACACAAGCAATGCATATGGGTCAAAGGCGTGACGGTAGCTTTTTCTGTCCAATAGAACTTTTCATCTCGTAATAAACATTAAAATGAATGAAAATATAAAATGTATGTCTAAAACTTCACTTTTTTATGATCCCTCTCTTATTTCTTCAAACATGTTGGTTATTGGTCCTTTTTCTGCCATGTGAAGTGTGAAAACATCATGTGGGGCAACCATCCAGCCTTGACTTCTGTTTGGACAACTGGTTTTAAATCACATTAAAACTATTTAAATATAATACTTGCCCTATTTGGCATAATATCAAACTTCTTTTCCATTTATTGGAAAAGTCATGAAGCATTTGCACATACATTTCAATCATAATACACAAACAAATCTTGTCCGACTATGTGCAGATTCTGAAATATCATTTTGGGTGACCATCATGAAAATACAATTATGGGACTTATAATTTGAAAATCAAATAAACGAGGATGTTGTATCAGCCAGCCACACCGGGAGGGTCTCAGAGAGACAAGTTGCAGGTCAGTAGTCTCTCTTATGTTTACAAATAAATCCTCTTTTTAACTGCTGCAGTGTGAATATTGAGTTTTACTCGCAAACCGATATTTTGAAAGTAAATTTGTTAGAGAAATATGGTTAGAAGTAGCTAGCTTAGATTCTATAGTTAATAATTAGCCTGTTATATTTGATTAAACTTGAAATCATCATCTGGGGCAACCGAGCATCATGTTGGGCGACCACCACCAATGGTTTAAATGGCTTAAAATACATCCTGTGTTTGTAGTTTCTGTATTTTTATGTTTTATTTTATAATATACATTTAGTTACTTGTTTTAACATAACTATTTTTATATTTCAACATACATTTTTCTAATTTAAATAAATTCCATGCTACTTTAGACATGACCCCTTTTTGATTGTGTCTTTATCAGAGAAATGTGTAAAAAATAAGCATTCCTTCTATTTTTCAGTTCCTTTTCTAGGTCTGTGTATATTTAGCTATGTAACTTTTTTCTGGGTGACCCCACTAACAAGAAAACAAAAGACTGCTCGCAGTATATATTGTCTGTTATTTAGGCAAAGATGGAACAGGGAATGCTGGAAATGACACCACCATCCTTAGAGAACACTCCACCATTTCTAGTTGGTATGAAGGTTGATGAGAATTCGGGTGAATTCATGTTGAATTACGTTCCTCTAAATGAAAAATATAACCCCCTGGTGTCCTCTATGATGAGTTGATTGCTGGCAACGTGTAGGCTGTGAAAGGCACCATAAAGATCCATCAAGTTGGATCATCACAGCCTGCAAAGATCACGAAATTTAAAAAAAAGTTATATCTAGAATCTTTTTTTACATATATATATTTGTCTCAACTAAATATTGAACAGCCTTAACTGCCTACTGTTCCTCATCATTTGGGGCGACCACCAGTCATGTGGGGTAACCTTACAATTGGCAGTCTATCAGTTTTGGTTCCAACAGAAATCATTGCTATAGCATGCATAAATGGATACTATCTGTGCACATTACACACATTTAAATCAGCTTTATGAATTCTAGAGTAAAAAATATATGTAAAGACTTCATGTCTGGAGACACTGCCATTATTCATCAAATCCATTTGAAAATGTTCAACAAAAAATGGAAGGACACACGAGTCTATTTTTGTTAAACAGTTAATTTAATTACTGATACTTATAAAAATATAAGTTATGTTAAGGAAATCTATAACTTTTCAGATTATTTCCGGTCGCCCCAATGAAAGTTTTTGCCCTATTATTTCAAGTTTTTTGGAGTTTTCAAATACATGCATGTTTAGAATAAATTCTACATTTTTGGATAATAGCAAAATATATATTTTTAAGTTTAATTTTAAGTATTTAAAAATGGGCCACTCAAAGGCCTTGCACGTCTTTGACCCATATACATACTATTATCTAATCTCTCCCTTCTCATGTAACGGATTGTTTCCTTCTTTATACATTTTTATATTTAGTGTCTCCATTTGCCACTAAAAACCAGCTTGAAGTGTTTCAGTATTCTGCAGCTCTGGGAGATTATTCACAGCAAGCAACCTGAAACTCCCTCACCTTTCAGGAAGTGGATGACTTTCCCCCACTTTCCTGAGTCAAATGGGTGCAGCTTTTCCAGCCCCATAAATGTGATGTTGTAGTCCGGATGATACACGATGGGCAGACATTCTGCGGGAACGCCGTCGTATAAATGGGTGTGATGAAAGCTGCGGGAGAAATTTAAAATACGCAATAAACACAGCAAGTCAGACTGGCTCATTCTAAGTAACAGGAAGTGCTAAAATGCTTTAGTGTCTTACCTCTTTTTAGTTTCACCTTCTTCTTTAAAAGCCATGTTTTCTTGACATAACTAATCTGATCTGGCAAGACACAAAACAAAAAGTACAATAAAGTTTCCAGCTAACAGTTATGTGACCTTATGGCAGATTTTTTTTGCAGTACTAACCAGTTACTTTTACTTTGAGTGACCTTTTGGAGAAAAATGTTCTTAAGAGTAGTTTTATTACACCACACTATACAGACTATTTTACTATTCATCACTTTTATTTACAAGCTTTGCTACAATTGCTTGAGTTGGACTTCTAAATGCAATAATAGTTCTGAGTAGCTTTATTACCTGACGGCTGCTTTAAACAGAACATAAACAAAAAGGTTTGTGTTGTTTGTCTTGTTTTCTCAGGGTACTCTAAACTCTGTGTCTCTAAAGAGGAAGATAAAGTGAACAGTATTGATCTTCTTTCTCACCCGAAGGCACAATTCATATCTGTGTTTGTGTATATAGATAGATAGATATATGTATAGATGTATAGATGTATAGATAGATAGATGTATAGATGTATAGAT
>JAVLVB010000347.1:758170-768578 GCA_032876305.1 Orestias chungarensis
AAAGCATCCGATAGAAACTGAGGACAGGAAACTGATGTTACCATGGTAATGGAGGTCCTTGCAGAGCGCCACAGGGTCACAGCCTCCGTTCATCTGCAGGCAGCGGTCAACATGGGGCGCCACCTTCTCCAGGCACTGGACTCCATTACCCACGTATCCCGGCTGGCACTCACAGTCCCGCTCGTTCTGCAGGATCCCAGTCACAGAGTCAGAGATTAGAGTGGGATCAACAGATTTTCAACACACGTTTTGTCTCTCAATCACTGCTGGCTTTTTCAAATGTGGGATCCCACAGGGCTCAGTTTTAGGCCCACCTGCTTCCCCTTCTATCTGTAGGAGACATGGGGTTTTGTTCCACTGTAATTGTGACGACTCACATAAATCTCCCTCTTAAAAAAGCCATGGACAGTTTGACTGTCTTCATGACATAAATGACTTGATTGCTTCACACTTATTCCAGGGGTTCCCAAACTTAAAACTCCTAAATAAAGCAGGAGAGTGTTATTTCCAGCCAGGCGGAGTATCTGTACCTTTAATCTTTCACCGCGCTGAATTGTTATTTGTTTACAAAGCAGGTCTTGGTGCTTAAATACGATTTTTTTTTCTCGTGCTTATTAATGCTATCGATTACTGACGTTTTAAAAACCATCGGATTCAGTCCATTTAGTACCATATATGGAACTGGCACGATTATTCTGTAAAAAAATCTCTGTTACCGGTCCGGTGAACTTGCAGGTGGCGAAGTCGCTGCATCCGCCGTTCTGCTCCTCAACACATCTGGAGACATAAAACAGCAGCTTGGAGGAAACTGGCTGAGAAGCGAAAATTTGCGAGCTAGGGACACGAATTCGGCAGCTCACCTGTTGATTGGCTCGCAGGAGGACCCGTCTCCCTGGTAACCGCGGCGGCAGGTGCAGTTGACAGTGAGCCCTGTCTGATTGCAGTCGGCGTTGAGATCACACCTGCCGTTGTATTCGGAGCAGAGGTCGGGCGCTGAAGCAGGATGAATGACAGAGTCACCTGATTGTTTTACAGCCTCTACATGCTTCTGCTGTCAAAACTTTCATCAAATCCTTGTTCATTAAGTCAATGAGTTTCATTTGGGAGCTTCATTTTCTGTCATGCCTCATTTCATTAAGAAATTTTACTGTTTCCATCAGTTCAATGATCTGTCAAACTAAATTAGCAGATACCTTCAGGGGGGCAAAACTGGAATAATGTCAGTAAGACAGAAACAGAAAAATAATCACGTTAAAGTTTACGCTTTTTCAGCAGGACGTCACTCACGTGGAACTGGACTGCAGAAAGTACCGTTTCCCTCGTATCCGGGTTTGCACTGACAGCTGAGACCGGACACACAGCTGGCCTGGGCGTGGCACCGCTGGCACGTCTCAGAGACGGAGCCTGGAGACATTCATCCAAACAGCGTCCCAGCAAGACGCCCAACATGTTCAGTAATTCATCCTGAATCTGAATATTACCGGATTATTGTTTTTAACTGGTGTGATCATTTTTTTAAGATATTAAAAGCATAAGGAAATACATAAGATATGACTAAATATAGCAATCATAACTGAAGGAAAGATAAACTTCTTGTGTCCCAGATGGAAACCTCGACTTAATGATTAGGTGTTATCATTTTAATTATAATGGGTCAGCAGGAAGTTCTATCATTTCTATCATGTTCAATCATCTCTATAAATTTTCATAATTTCTATTATGTTTTATCATCTCTATCAGGATGTTTTATAATCTCTATTATGTTTAATCATCTTCATAATGATGTTTTATCTTTTCTATCATGATGTTTTATCATCTGTATTATTATGTTTTATCATCTATATCATGATGTCTTATCATTTCTATCATGTTTTATCATCTCCTTCATGATGTTTTATCATCTCTTTCATGATGTTTTATCATCTATATCATGATGTTTTATCATTTCTATCATGTTTTATCATTTCTATCATGTTTTATCATCTTCATAATGATGTTTTATCATATCTATCATGATGTTTTATCATCTGTATTATTATGTGTTATCAACTCCATTATGATTTTTTATCATCTCCATCAGGATTTTTCGTCATCTCTATAATGATGGTTTATCATCTCTATCATCATGTTTTATCATTTCTATCATGTTTTATCATCTATACCATGATGTTTTATCATTTCTATCATGTTTTATCGTCTCCATGATGTTTTATCATCTCTATCATGATGTTTTATCATTTCTATCATGTTTTATCATTTCTATCATGTTTTATCATCTCTATCATGATGTTTTATCATCTCTATCATGATGTTTTATCATCTCTATCATGATCATCTCTATCATGATATTTTATCATCTGTATTATTATGTTTTATCAACTCCATTATGATTTTTTATCATCTCCATCATGATTTTTCATCATCTCTATAAAGATGGTTTATCATCTCTATCATCACGTTTTATCATTTCTATCATGTTTTATCATTTATATCATGTTTTATCATCTCTATCATGATAATTATCATCTCTATTATGATGCTTTATCATCTCTATTATGATGTTTTATCATCTCCATCATGATTTTTCATCATCTCTATAATGATGGTTTATCATCTCTATCATCATGTTTTATCATCTCCATCATGATTTTTCATCATCTCTATAATGATGTTTTATCATCTCCATCATGATGTTTTATCATTTCTATCATGTTTTATCATCTCCTTCATGATGTTTTATCATCTCTATCAGGATGTTTTATCATCTATATCATGATGTTTTATCATTTCTATCATGTTTTATCATCTCCTTCATGATGTTTTATCATCTCTATCATGATGTTTTATCATCTCTATCATGATGTTTTATCATTTCTATCATGTTTTATCATTTCTATCATGTTTTATCATCTCCTTCATGGTGTTTTATCATTTCTATAAGGATGTTTTATCATCTCTATCATGATGTTTTATCATTTCTATCATGTTTTATCATTTCTATCATGTTTTATCATCTCCTTCATGGTGTTTTATCATTTCTATAAGGATGTTTTATCATCTCTATCATGATGTTTTATCATTTCTATCATGTTTTATCATCTCTATCATGATGTTTTATTAGCTGTATCATGTTCTATCTCATCTCCATTATCATTTCTGTCCTTATGTTTTATTATCTCTATCATGGTGTTTTATCCTCTCTAGGAATGACACCTGTGTTAATGTTGAGCCCACAGATTAGCAGATAAAAACTCAGCTTGAAAACTCACCGATCCGGTTCTGGCAGCGCTCGCCCTCCCAACCCGGCTGACAGACACACTGGCCGCTTCCGTCCATGCCGTCGTCGCAGCTGCCCCTTACGCAGCTGCATGCTTAAAGGAGACTACATCAGTCAAAGTCTGAAGGCGACGCAGCCCGCAAGCAGCAGGAAAACTGTTGACGGCGCTAGTTTTACACCGGTTTTCCTCCCTGCTGCGTTTTTGGAAGCTTTAAAATCTTGAAAAAATGTCACGATCAGCAGAACGGCTGGAAATGTGAAAGGAACCGGCATTTGTCATTCATAGTTGTTCCTATAGAACCCTGTTAAACACAGAAACACAAACGTCTGAAACGCCATGCTTAGCTGCTTCTTGTTTTTAACTACCGAGTGAAACCAGCCGGTCCAGAGCAACAAGCAAACCCGGCTGAGCAATGCTGCACACCTTTCCTATGGTGACATTCTGCTGGAAGATCATCAGATGGATTTGTGTTTTTCGGAAGCAGCAGTTTTACTGCTGAGGGCAGAAAACTCTTCATCTCTGATCACTGTTTACTTACTTACTTACTGATTTATTTCTCTAACTTAGAGGTTGAGTCGTGACACCAAAGAGTAATTTATTTTTCAGATTTAAAAACATAAACAGTAAAGATTCTTTTTTTTAAGTTTATAACTGATTCGGGTGTAAACAAAAGATTTCAGTGTTTCAGGTTTACGCTCTAACCATGAAACGGATTTAACAGAATTTAATCTTTGCCCTGATTTTATTGTTTCCAGAATTTGACTAAAGGATTCAGCCTTGATAGTATAAAAGAAAGAGAAGAGATGATGTTTAATATTTTCTGCTTATTTTGCCACTTCATATACTTAAATGCAGTTACAAGCCACCTTCCAGACAAAATCATGGACTCACTAAACATTTTCATTAACTTTAAGACAAAATGTGTTAAAGAAAATTACTTGACGACTTATCTGTCAATCAGGCATGAATACGTCTGAATATTTGGAAGGTTTTGGGCAGCTTCTGCTCTTGGCTGGAAGTATTTTGTAAAGCTGGTGTTGTTTTTCGTTTCTGAAGTACCTGTGCAGTTGGTGCCATAGTAGCCTTTGTCACAGAGGCCACACGAGCTTCCCTTGAACCCTGCGTAGCATTTACAGGCTCCTGACCCAGAAACGTCATCGTCACAGTTTCCATGCCCGCTGCAGGGCTCTTCGACTCCACCTGGACAAACTGACAACCGAGAGGGAGGGGTCAGGTTGTGGTTTGGAGAGGCGGCTCCTGCCTGCAAGCCTTACCCTGGCAGTCTCTGCCGTAGTGGTTTTTGCAGCACTTCTGGATCCAGGAAGGATATTGACAAACTCTCTTGCAACCCATTCCTCTAAAACTATTCAGGTCTTTATTCCACAACGAGTAGCTGGTCCGATACCGGGAGCGCTGACGAACGCAGCGCATCTTCAGTCCCTGCAAGAGCGCAACAGGCATCTGAGCGTTAGTGTGGGGAGTTCACTTAACGACTGGCAAGCAGAAATGTGGGATCTTACCGTGTCGACATGTCTGAGGGGGCAGGGAGGGAGGAACAAGCAGCTCCCACAGCGGCCCTGAAACAGATGGCAGCAAAAACTGATAATCTGATTTCAGAGATTCTGGACCTTATTTCTTGTTTCTAAAGAAAACACAACTAGAAACTAAAATCTACAAAAAAAACAACTTCTAAGCTCAGACTGAAGCCAATTATCTACAGTAACGTAATTATTTCAAAGTCAAATGTCATTCTTTTGACTTTAAACACTACATTTCTAGGAAGCTTGTCTCTGCATTTAACGTAAGGCTCAGAGTTTGTAACCCGTTGATGTTTTTCTTTCCTGAAACGCAGAGCTGAACTCCAAGAAAGCAGAAGAAACAGGACAAGAAGATAAAGACAAGACGGAAGGCTGATACCGCTATCGCTCTGCGTCTCTTTCACTGAAAAACCAGGAAATCACATAAAGTGTTGCTGTGTTGTTTTAGTTCAAACTCAAACCAAACAAGACAAAACCAACGTGTACGGAAGCTTTCAGCGAGACGCAGAAAGTTTGTAACGTTTCTACTTAATAATTCTTGTGTTTGGTTTTTCAACTTGTTATAAGTGAAAGAAATATATCAACACAAGTAATAATTTCGATCAGTAAAAAATCTCCTAAAAGAAGCACCTACACTTGGTGAACAGTGGCTTTTGTCTTGCTTTAAGATGTTTGCATGATAAGATAGATAAAAATGCATGGTAACATTTAGTTTTTGCCTTGTAGTTTTCTTGTTAACACACAAAAAAACCCTGATTACTAGAATCTTAAAACTGGACGAGGCTCTGACTTTAATCGTTACTCCGACTTTTTCTGCCGTCATTGTTTCCGACCCGCTGTTACGGCTCAGCGGTACTAACATAGGTGGTCTTGTTCCGCACGCTGTCGCAGAACGCTCCCAGTCCAGGCGGCTCCAGCAGCTGGTCGATCCCAAACCCCATTCCTTCACTGAAGGCCACGTAGCGCTGCACCAGCCGGGCGTCGTTCCCGTTTAGCAACACGGATCCCTGCGCACGCAAAACACAAGCAACGGCGTCAGCAACGGAGCCAAGACGCGAAACAAACACAAACTATATTCAAACAAAGCTAAATGTCAAACAGAACGGGAAAGACAGAGAGGAAAGAGAAGAAAGAGGACAACAGGCTTAGATCCTAACAGATATCATTGCAATATTTACCAAAATTATCATCACTAAAAGTTTTTTTTTCACTGCAAACATCTGGGTGAGTTTGAAACAAGGAAAAAAAAAAGAATGTTTAAATTGTTTTAAGTCAATTACTACTAGTTCCTTTGCCAGTTTTCTTTACTTGGAACTAGTAGTTTTTAATCAAAATTCAAGAATGTTTGACTTAAAAGAAGCAACTTGAAATTAGTTTTTTGAGGTGTGACAAACATTTGCAGAAGAAAGTAGAGATTTTTGCAGCGTTTTTAGAGTGTGCCGTTGTATCGCTCACCACCAGCTTGTCGTCGCAGCTGAACGTGATGGTCGACCCGTGCATGGTCCGGTACGACATGGACTTACCCGGCTGACTGACACCCGACAGCTACACAAAACACACAACGTTCAGAGTCACCATGCAGTACAGATGAGGACAGAAAACTGGTGAGGATCGTCATGCCGCACTCCGACCAGAACCTCTCCAAACTGAACATTCACCCCAAACATTAATCTCAATCCTGATTCTGAAATATTCAGAATCAAAAGCTTCCTTGGCATTTCAACATGAAACCAAAGCTCCTATAGTTTGCTGGCAGTTTACTTTAAAGTGTACCAAGATGTTTGTGCCACAAATGATTAAACAAAAAATCCAGGTTGAGACTTGTTTTATCCTCTTCAGTCGCTCAGAGCAGCTTTGAGCGCAGCTCTGCAACGAGAGGCAGGATGAATCACTGAAGTTAACTTACTATTGTTGACAAAAACTAATTATAATTGCTGTAATTTAGAAGTGAAGCAACAGTAAACTGCTATAAAATCAGTAAAGAAATGATAAAAGATCCCAAATTCATGTTTCTCAGTCAGCTTCCATTCAGATCAATCGACAGATAGGCAGCACCAGATTATTGAATGCATTTTTGTAAGTAGATATCAGCCGTTCCCTCACACCTCCCTGATTGTATTCACCTTAGGGTTTTCTCACTGTTGCTCTTATCGGATATTTTCGCTGCCATCTTCCCTTTCTGGATTGTGATCCTGGCTCTGCTCGGTTCTCGCCTCTCACTCAGAGCCAACTGCATGACTCTGCCTCACCATACTAACTCTGTGGATGTTCTGCCGATTCACGCCTACTCCCTTGGACCAGTTTCCAGCAGTGTGTCTTTGGATTATCGACCAGACTGAGTGCAGAGCTCTACCTAAACCGACTGCTGTTCTTCTACTCTCTGAAGAAACGAGGTTCAGGATTTACTCTCCCTGCTGAATCCTAATGTTGGGGGGGATCATTTTATAAGTGAACCAGACTGATCGCGGACCAACTCCACCGGAATTCCCCAAAGGGTAAGCCCACCTGGTAACGTAACAGACATTTATTGAATATAAACTTTCATTATTAATAAATATAATAATACATGTAATAACAATAATTATTCATAAAATCATATAGCCAAAGACCTGTACTAATAAACTCCTATAATTCGTTTCTAAGCACGAGGAAACCCAAAGTATCTGTGAGGCAAATACAACATATTGGTTCCACGTTTGAAGAAACCACAACACTAAAAAGGTTGATGGCTCTTTTCCTGCATTCTGGGACCAGATTCTTCTACATCCAGTTTGTTCTCTGAGCGCCTGTGAATTAATCCAAACTTATCTTTGGATTCATTTAATTAAATCTTTATGTAACAATTTACCTTCTGGCCTCCACTTGCATTTTAGTCCAACTTTGAACACATAAAATATACCATGTTCACACAGCCTTTGATGCTCCATTGAAATCTTTGCTTTTTTGTACCACATATGGAAGCAGCACTATTTTTTATTTAGTTTTTTTCCCCTCCAGGGAGTCTTTTGTGGGCCCGGTCCCGGCATATGTTGTCGGGACCGGGAATAGAAGCAGCGACAGCCGCGCCGAGGACTACCCCTTCGCCACCACAGCACGCCCAACTAGTTGTATTTTTACACGATAAAATCAGAACTGAAAAAGCCGGATATGTGTCACATTAGTCTGCTGTGCGATGAACTGAAATGTTGGAAGGGTTACGAATCTCCAGTAAATTCCTTCAGCTGTAAATAAAATGCTGCATTTATATCGAAAAAACGTTTTAGAGGAAAGCTGACTTTGCATCAAAGCTTTGAGACGGGCCTCTGTCTCTTTAAGAAGCTCCTTCCATCTCCAACAATCCTCCCTCAGTGTGTCGTCACAACACTGTTTCTCCATGATGCCGTTTACAAAAACAATAATAATGGAAAATACAAGATAATATGAGCGTTTTATCTTCCTGGATTCCTTTTCCTTCGCTTGGAGGGTTTCCTGCTCCTAAACAGCAGAGGAACATTTAAGCGCATGCATCGCTTCAATCCCTAAAACTCCCCTTGCTTTTAACATATTACCATGTCTGTCTTCTTCTGCTGTCCAATTATGATGCACGTCTCACGTTGATGACGGATAGGTTGGATAAAATGCAACATGAACGTCAGGTACGTATCAGATACAGATCTATGGACGTGGATCAAATACGATTTTGGTCGCATTAGGTTGCTTTCTGATCGACATGTGAGAAACGATAACGGATTTTAACAGTGATCATACGGAAGCTCCTGGTTCTGTGGTTAAACTCTGCAAGATTGGATTTCACTCCTTCTCCAGCGTTAGTTTCCTCGTCTGCTCTCACCTTGGAATTGCGGACGATGTGGGCCTTGATCGTCGCCGCCAGCTGGTCCTGGTGGTCTGGACTGGAGAGCCAGCGCTGCCTTTCGGCGGGCAGGGAGTTGAGGGCCTGGTCGGTGGGCCAGAAGATGGTGAAGGGCTGATGGATGGCGCTCTGGAGCAAAGGGAGCACGCCCGCCTCCTGCACAGACACATTTGAACCAGAGTCGGCCATATTGCCGTTTGTTTCTGGCTTTTAGTCTCGAAGCTTAAGGTTAACATCAAGATTTTGCTAAAATCAATGCTTTGAAAAGCCTTTTTTAGAGGATTTAAAATGGTAAAATGTATTTTTTTAAGGCGTTTTCCTCCCTAAGCTTGTTTTTAATGTGCCAACATCTTAATGGTCTTAAATTCTTCATTTCTTCCTGATTTTCACGTGTTTGATTGAAGCAATACTTTCAGACTCAGTAAACACTTCAGCATGGGAGACTTGCTCTAACTTGTTGTCACGTTTCTTAATGATGCCTTTTTTGTTTGTTTTTTATTAATTTTCATTTACCTCGACGAGTTCATAAAAACGTCGGTAGCCATAAAACGTAGCTGCGGCGCTGAGGTTCATCTAGACACAAAAACGAGATATTCCAGCGTCGGTTCAGTTTCGCATCATCACGTCCAACGTTCATCGTTTAAAGTCATCGAACCGTTTTCGGCACGAGCGGCGGCTGGTCCTGCAGCCTGTAGGGCGTCAGCAGCCGGTCGATGTGGTGGATGACGCCGTTGCTGGTGGTGTAGTCGCTCCTCACGATCGCAGATCTGTTGTTGATCCAGACCGAACCCTGAAAGGAGAACGGATAAACTATCAGACGTACGAAGGAGCAGTAAAGTCATTCCCCACAGGGAAACGGACACCTCCGACCATTCTCTTTAGCTCACATTTCTCTGCAAGACCGTTAAATCTTTCCAGAGAGATCTGTTGATCTGTATCTGATTCCTTGTCGAGACGCCACCTTTTTTCTGTCAGAAACGATCTAATTTAAAAATGAAGACACCATGAAAACAACCCGTAATTTTAACGTGATTATATCACTTCAATTAAGTTGATCCAGCGTCTTACTACAGGAGCTTTAAGTTAGTTACAACTGGCTTTGTTCTTAGACATATTCTGGATTTCAGAACTAAGCAATGTTCATATTTTGCTCATACTACGTTATAGATGACCTTAAATCTAAGTTAAAACTCTAAGTTAGCATAACGGGACTAAATAACTGGCTCAGCTATGCTGCTATGTTAGGTTGTGTTTGCTGTTTACTATATGAGGGAGAAACATGTTTATTCTCCTACATTTGGAAACAAGATTCCCACGTTTTTCACACTTTCCTGCATTTTCAAGGATTTTGTTCTGGGGGGACTGGATGAAAAAAGGCTTAAAAATGCATACAAACATATCGTGGCCTGGTCCATTCACTCCACTCTGATTCACATTTTGTTTTTGTTTGTTTGTTTTTATCTTCTGACTTTATTTTCAACCAATTAACTAAATACAGTTTTTAAATAAATATTTGTTTATAGAATTTCAAACAAATTAAGCCAAAACTCTCATCTTAAATGCAAAATGTCTTTTTTTTTTATAATTACTGCGGAAAATCATGATTACTCAGATTAATCGTCTTAGCTCTAATAGATTGTAGAACTGATTATTTTAGGAAAATTTAAAGCTTGATTTAGTTAATCACGTTAAACAAATGAAACGTAATCATGGCTTTTCCTGCTGAAGGCGTAGAAATGACA
>JAVLVB010000347.1:779274-840769 GCA_032876305.1 Orestias chungarensis
ATATATATAAACAATTAACCTCACTTAAATTTTTTTCTAGGACTTTTTTCCCAAATGACCCCGAAGGTTTTCCACTGATTCCTGTAGTTGTGATTAGGTAGAGATAAAAGGTCCCGAGGGCACAAGGAGGACTTTTAGGCCCCATTGCAGAAAACTTAAATGCTTTAAAAATGATAAAAAGTACAGGGACTAGTTAAATGCACACCCCTGTTAAACATGGGAGTTACGCTGAATATTTAAAACAAAGCTCACTAAAACTTCCAAAAGCAAGTAGTACCATATAAATAACATGCTAGTGACACTTCAAAGAGCAATATTGGCATTTAATCTAGCTAATTTTACCTTACATACTCCTGTTAGCCCACAAGATGGAGCACAGTACTGAAGGTCTTTCTAGTGAAAGCTAACATGCTAACATTATAGCTAAAACAAGCTTTTAGATCATTTTACAATAAAAGCTAAGCTCATCATAATGATTAGAGTCAGTTGATGTTAGTCAACATACTAGTTATAGCCTAAATGCTATTCATACCAAATTAGCTAACGGTAGCTTTTGAGCTGTTCTTCACTTATACATGTCTGTTTGCCTACTGCAAAGAACTGAGTGAAATTATATTGTAGTCAAATGTGGTAAAAGGTTCAGGAACAGGTCAAAAGCGTGAATATTTATTCAAACCTTCCCCTTCACATGGGTAAAATGGAGGCTAACTGTAGCCTGTAGCTAAGCAAGCTAAGCTACACAACTACAGTCTACACACCTCTACTGGTGAACATTTTTAACTTATAAAAATAAAAATATTTATAAATAAAACATGAATAATACAAATATTTATTCTTTTGGCTTAAAAAGGGACTTTAGTTCAAATTCCGAGACAAAAACATGTAAATGTGAATTGGTATGGCAATAAAAATCCTTGAATCCTTAAAAAATATCTTGTCTTTTGCCATTTTTGGAAAAACTGATTTTATTAATTTTCTAAGTAGGATATTTATACCTATCACATCTGTACTGACTGCTCAACATGAAATTCAAATAAAAAACCACTTTACTAATGTGACTACAAATATTTAAGATGTTACAAGGAGTTACTGTAGATGCTGATGGCTTTGGGCAGGAAGGATTTCCACTAGCGGTTTGTTTTGTTTTACAGCAAATCTGAAGAAGTCTCTGACTGAAGACATTGTTTTTGTCACGCTCTTAAATTTTTTTATATTTATCGTGAACTTTTTTTCCCTTTGATGGCCCCTTCCAACCAATATGGCGCCTCTGCCTGAAGCTGGAGAGCCTTTTGTCGCCGGTACCTGGTTGTCGTCGGTCAGGTGGAACTGGACCTGGTAGTCCTCGCCCAGCAGCGTTCCTTTCAGCAATCCGTCGTGCAGGCGGTCGGGGGGGAGCAGCTCTTTAGGAATCACGTGGTACTTAAACGTATCCGAGTCCTGGACGTGTTAATGGTGAGAAACACACCTGATTACTCAGGGTAAAGCGATTTCACAGGTCACGGGTACAGTTAGATGTTCATTATGTGCTTAAACTGCTGATTTCTTAAGACAATGAATAAATGTGTGTGTAGGCCTGTCACGATAACCAATTTTGCTGAGCGATTAATTGTCTCAGAAACTATTGCGATGAACGATAATATTGTTGGAGACTATTTTAAATTGATATAATGATAATGACATAATATTGCAACGATGTCCTGTCAAACATCAATAAACTTTATTTTCAAAAGAACAACATTGCAACATTTTTCGAAATGACGGCTGTTCAATAATATTAAAGGGCAGCATTTCTGTAGCAATTAAGCGAACTTCACTGTCTGTGAGCGCGCACCACTTTGCGCCGTCCTTTTTGTACGCTTCCTGTCGATTAATTGCTTCACTAGTGGACTGTCGGGAACTTGAAGACGGAGACGGCCTACATTTTTTCCCCAGCTGAGAAAACTGAATTGGATGGTTGCTCTTTAGGGGCATGTACAAGTTGGTTGTATTGTTGCTCTTCGTTGCTACCGTTTTAACTCGTGTGCGGAGAGAAGCGAAGCGGCGCGGCAAAAGGACACAAGGGAAGCAGTATCTGACGGGCAAACGCGACTAGACGGAAAACCGGCTTGCTAAGGTCCAGCGGTTCGTCTCGAAAATGCTCCGAAATGCTCCCACACTGGTGCAGTTACTATCAACTTTGTAACCAGTTCTATTTTGAGGTTTGTCCCGATATCAGCTATTGTTTCTTTAGCATGCTAATTGAGCTAAAACGCTGGAGAAGAACAAAATAGCGCACCGCCCTGATTTATTAGTTTACTCCTCCCTCACGCTGAGAAAGGGAAGGGCGAGTGGAGAGCAGCGGAGTTAAGCCTTTTTGTCATCCAGTGTCGAAATAGGAATAGGCTGGTAAAAACGATAAAGCCGATAAGTGAAAATGATCAAACTCATTTTAATTATCGTACGATCAATTGATTTATTGTTTATTGCGACAGGCCTATGTGTGTGTGTGGAAAAAATAGAACAATTATATTCGTTCAAATTAACAGTTTTTAATTTCCCTTTTTCAAAAAACTACTTTGAATTAAACTAAATAACTGCAAGACTCATTATTCCATCATTAATGCTGTAAAGCCTGATTTCAGAATCCCACTGTTGCGTTTATGTATTTTCACTAAAACTATAAAGCATCTTAAAGTGTCTTCAGGGCCCACCAGGACCGATGAGTTTGTCCGGCTGAGGTGGTTCCGGACGCCCTCGTCGGTCGGAAGCAGCAGAGTGAACTCCTGATCAGTTAGAAGCCCTGACAGGTTGTAGGTCTGTGGAAGGTAAATGAAACCGTTAAGAGACTGTTGAAGACCGTGTGTCCGAACATTAGAGAGCGCCAGGAGCACGTCTGACCAGAGCAAACTGTCTGAAGAGGGAGAAACTGGACGACTGGTTCAGGAACGCCATCACAGTGAGTGGTTCAGGCGGAAGGGTTGAACGGGGCGGTGCCAGAACCTGACGGCAAACACAGATGGGCAAACACAAAAAATGCATCCAAGTAAAACGTTGAACTCGTTTGGCTGCACCAGATCTTGATGGCTGGAAATTAAAATTCACAGTTGCTCTTAGACAAGCCCCTATCACCATCCCTCCACTGCCATGCTCTTTTATGTGTTTCTGTTGAACTTTTATGGTCCAGCATCTTTTTTTGAGTCTCGTCTGTCCAAATAACAATAGTCTGGTGGTGCATTCAGGTGCAGCTATAAGAGTCGTGGTTACCCAAAGTGCTTTGCTTTGTGGTGGCATTATTGGTGGTTCATATTTATGGGACGGTGGTGGATTAGTTGTTTGGCCGCTGACAGCTTGATGATATAACTTTGTTTGGATGGTTGGTGAGACCTGGACCTCAAAATAAAAGGTCATGAAGGTCATTCACTGGATTTATTAGAAATAAAATAATCCAGAATAACTACTTACCAGTTGAACACTCAGACCTTTACACATGCGGCCGAATATCTGGGGAAACTGGCTTTAATGTTCCAGTGCGTTGAGGTGACATGTTTCATTCCTAACATGGGTGTTAATTTTGTGCTACACTGCCCCCTATGGGTTTGGCATCTTTAGAACAACGCTCAGTAGTGTATTTGTGCGTGTTGGAAGATAAAAATAAAAAAATAATGAAAAAAAACCACCCCTTCATGTTTATTTTTCCTTTTTTTAAAAGGATATGGCAGGAATATTCGTTTTTATAAATGCTCGGCTACGTCTGGACCAGACTCAGCTTTAAGCTGCTTTTATTTAGTTAAGCTAGTTTGTGATATGAACTTTCCTGAATGGACCAAATGCTGTTTAGCAGCTGGTTTAAGCAAATAGAGATAATAGACAGACTGGTTTACCTTGGACTCCCTTCCAGCACATAAATCTGAGGACAGTTTTTTTCTACATTATTAGTCGGCTTAATAAATAGCAGTGATAAGACTGCAGAGAAGGAATCTTGAATTAAGTGACCTCTGACCCCCCATCCCACCTGGTCTACAGTGTGGATGAAGCCGTTGATCGCAGGCAGGTTGTTTCTGATTATCAAGGCGTTTCCGATCTGGAGGACCTGGACAGAAAACATGAGGAAAAAGTACAAATAAAGCACGTAAAACCAACATTTAAGGTGAAAAATTGGAACAGAGAAGAGGAGATGAGAGACGGAGATCACAATGGTACCAGGAGAACGGTGGGCAACATTGAGCATTCCAGCGGGGAATAAGAGAGGGAGGCGAGCTTATATACTGGGAGGGTGAGTAGAGATTGTTAACAGTGAGCAACTGTGAGAGGAGGGAGAGAAAGACACAGGAGAAAATAAACAAAAACAAGGAAACGCCTGGAAAAGAAATAAACAATAACTTAAAGACTCGACTGAGCTCAGATAAAATCAGAAACTAAGCTAATCTGATCAAGACCAAGAGAAACTATAACGAAGGTTACGCATGTAACTACGGTTCTATGAAACCCGTATGACCACCAGAGACCAGTTCTAAAAGCACTGAATGTTTCTTTCGCACATGCGCCGTTCGAGTAGTAATACCAAAAGAGTCACACCTGTGACACATCGGATGACAATCAAGAATCTATAAATCCTGGCATCATCCGAGGCTCTGCTCCTACAGAATCTTCTCGTAAATGCAAGGATTGTGAGTGACATAGAAGCTCTGGCGGTCATACGGGATTCATATAACCGTAGTTACATGCGTAACTTTCGTTCTATTTCATCCCTACTGACCGCCAGAGGGCGGTGCTGAAAGCACTGAATGACTAATACCAATGACGTCACAAGGAGTCCTGAGCCCATACCTCACTGAGAAGACCCAGAGGACCCTTGCAAAAGGACTTGGCCCAAAGGATGAGGAGAGTTGTCTGCTCCCCATCTGAGACATGACGGGGCTGACAGAGAGAGCATGCAGCTCCCCAACCCTCTTTGCAGAGACTATAGCCAGCAAAAAGGCAGTCTTACATGAGAGCCATTTTAAGTCTGCCTGTGCCATAGACTCAAACGGAGGACGGCACAGAGCGTCGAGAACCAAAGACAGACCCCAAACCGGTGCGCATGAAGAGAGATACCAGATCGTGGTGACCCACCATACAGCCATCAATACCAGCATAATAACATGATATTGCCTCTACATATTCCTTAAGTGTCGAAGGGGAGCGGCCCTTATCAAGAAAAACCTGGAGAAACCCCAAGATGGTGGGCCCAGGGCAGGAAACCAGATCCTCACTGCGGGCAGAACACCACTGGGAAAACAGACGCCACCTGTTATACTGATGGCGAGTAGAGGGTGCCCTGGCACTCAATAGGGTGCGTCCGACAGGGTCTGAAAACCCAGTCAACTGCAACCCGAGCCTTCCAGTGGACACACCCACAGTCAGAGACCCTGAGGGTTGGGGTGCCAAATCTGCCCATCCGACTCAGTCAGCAGATCCCTACTGCTCGGAAGACACCACTGGACGCCATGACACAGACTCCGTAGCAGAGGGAACCATGGCCGCGCTGGCCAGTACGAGGCCACCAGCAACAACCTGTGGCCCTCCTAGAGAACTCTCTGAAGGGTAGGCCAAACCAGAGAGAGGGGTGTAAAAGCATATAACAGAACGTGTGGCCAATGATGAGCCAGCGCATCAACAGAAATGTTGTCTGACCAGATCAGAACATGCTTTCCCATTAGATGGGGCAGAAAGTACCTGAGAGCCAAATGTACAGCACAAAGCTCCAGCACGTTTATTTGTGTGCCATGATCCGTGTGACATCAGGGGCCCTGAACTGCTCTGTCTTGCCACACTACACATCCAACCAACAGAGCTGCCATCCGTCGTGATCACCTCTCTGCGACACACTGCAGTCTCCATGGGGACGCCTTTGGAGAGATAAACCCTGTGTTGGGCCCAGGTGAAAGCTGTTTAGCCACCTTTGCAAAGGGCGTAGTGACAGCAGGCCCAAGGGCACAACCTGAGGGACTGACGTTAGTTTGCCTAGCAGCTGCAGGAAGGCATCATATGGAAACTGCCTGCCCATGAGAGAGGGCTGCCTTCACACACCGAGTAAATGTGATGCCTGTGCAGACTGGCGTCCAGGTGAAAGCTGTTTAGCCACCTTTGCAAAGGGCGTAGTGACAGCAGGCCCAAAAGCACAACCTGAGGGACTGACGTTAGTTTGCCTAGCAGCTGCAGGAAGGCATCATATGGAAACTGCCTGCCCAGGAGAGAGGGCTGCATTCACACACCGAGTAAATACCCTGGGAGAAAGAGAGAGGCCGAACGAGAGAGCCCAGAATTGCCAATGGTGATCCTGGAAGGCAAATCTGAGAAAGCGCCGATGCTGTGCCGCAATGGCCACATCAAAGTTTGCACCTGTCAGATCTATGGACGTTCCCCCTCTGTCCACAGCCTGAAGGACTTCCGATGTTGTAAGCATGCGAAAAGGTAGCACCTTTCGATACCTGTTGAGTTTCCTGAGATCCAAAATCAGGCGAAATCCGCCCGTTTTCTTCTGCACGAGAAAGTATGTTGAATAGAAGCCTCTGGGTTTCCGTAGAGTATCCACTGCCTCAATTGCACCCTTGCCCAGGAGGGTGGAAATCTCCTGGTCTAGTGTATGAGATTTCAACGGGTCAGTGATTACAGTGACCTTGACCCGGTGAGAAATGTAAAAGCTGTCGTCGGAACTGTAGCCTGTAACCATGGGTTAAAGTGGCAACCACCCATGGGTGCACGGCATGAGCAGCCCAGTTACTGAGCTCCTGGTGGGAAAAGCATCCAAAGGACGGCCTGGGGATATAATTTCCTCCCACCACGGCCCCTTGGGAGGGTGGCAATCAGAGTTTGATGTCCGGACCCGCCTGGTCGGTTGCCGCACTGGGTCACGAAAGTCCCTGGTGTAAACCACGTGAATAAATTGCCCCAGCCTGGACACAGTTGGGAAGAGGTGGCATAGACCCAGGTCCTGCAACCGGGTGCTTTGAACGCGGAGGAGGGGGAGGGGGCATATTCCTCCAGAAGGCCTGAAAGCTGCTGCCTAGTTTGGCGTGCCTGGACGGTCCGTTCAGGCGCCTCCAGAGCAGCAGAGCCAGATAACTCCCCTGGAACCACAGGGACACTACGGAGGGTCCTACGACATGTCTCCGTCAAAATAGACTGGGCCAGCCAAACCTCTTGACAAGTCTGTAATAAGAAAGACATCACTCGACCCACAGCTGCAGCTGCACCCTCAGCATCCTGAAACGATGTAGAGGGCGAATTTGAGGCACACCAAGGAATTACCAAGGCGGCCAGCATGTGCTCCTGCGTTGTAAGCTCTACAGAGAAGTTAATCTGTTATACGACATTGAGCTCATGGGCACCGCACATCATGATGCAAAGCCTCTTCTGGTGACACCATGAGTGAGGCAACTGCAGGTTCAACCATTGGCATGCGCTCCAAGCCTGCCTTGGCCGTTTCATGCATGGTGGCAAACATCCGACCATCTGTGGAGAGACGTGAAAAGGCCCTTGGGTCCTGCAAAAACGCATGTTACTCCCTCAGGTACTCCTCTGATGGAGGGACAGAGAAGGGAGAAGGAGCCCGCCCGTACCTAAAAAAGGCACTTTCAGGAGTGGAGTCTACTTACCTACCCTCATCCCTAAAGTGGGAGGCTGAGGCACCCAGCAAAAAAAACTCATCTTCAGTAGTCAAATCAGGCATGGGTGGGGAAGAAAAAACAGCCGCTGCCACCGAAGGATCCAATTTGCGTGTCTGAAACAAAGACTTCATCTCCTTCAATTCCGCAGACAATTCAACCCTAGTAAGAAGGCCCTGATCAGACTTGGCTCGCTTTTTCTTAGATGGAGCCATGGGAAACCTTGGTCTCACTCCGGGGCTTGGAACACATAGTTGGGGCCACGTGCCCAGAAGGCGGAAGGTCAGTGTCACGCTAAGGCTGCAACTGAGCCAGCCGAGCCACCCTCGCACGGGACATGTAACTACAGTTCATGCAGGGATTATCCGACAGCGCCTCCACTGATCATCCGTGAGGTAGGAAGGACACATGTCATGACCATCATCCGCCTGCAGCGCAGTGCCGCATTTCACACAACAGTGTGAGCCATCCATGATTGAAACAGCCCGCCACAAACGAGACTGCAAAAAGGGGCCAAAACCCATGAAGAAAGAACCTAGACTACAATTGAGAGAGGGGGCGAAAACAATGCTGTCACCAATTAAAACAGGAACGACACCATTAGCGAAGTCCAAACGTCTGATACAACGTTGGCTAAAACTGGGAGAGGGGAGAGAAACACTGCTGTCACCAATTATAGCGAAAGTAACAAACAGAGGCTAACACTGTTAGCTCCAACAAAACAGTGCGTATCTATAAAGTACTATAGCTAAAACCCAAAAGTTGGGAGAGGAGGCGCTAACACTATCATCACCAACAAAGGCAGAAGCCTGTAAACCGAACCGCAGCGAGAAGAAAAAGGGAGCAGAGCCTCGGATGACGGCAGGATTTATAGATTTTTGATTGTCGGAACGGCGCATGTGCGAAGAGAAACATTCAGTGCTTTCAGCACCGCCCTCTGGCGGTCAGTAGGGATGAAATAGAACTGGTGATGATGAACACAAACACAGAGAAAACTAGGACCCAGAGGGTTTCAGAGGGTCACATGATCCAATCTGGACAATAAGGACCGAAGCTGCTTCTGGGTATTTACACGCTGGCATTTACATAGAGCATTTACTAGGTTTAGTTAGGAAGGAAAGAAGAATGGAAAGAGTGTACGAAAGTAAGAAAAACTTCTGGTATCAATAAAAGTTATTATAACTGCAGTGAACCTGGGTGACTCCTTTCTTACCCCGCTAACATTCCTGATCTCCCACTCAGTGCCGGGTTCCAGAGTGGGAACACTGTGTCCCACCAGGCTTTCCAGATCTTCCACCGAGTAAACTCCCTTCAAGACGTGGGCCCTGAAACCAGAAAAACAAAAAAAAT
Source organism: Orestias chungarensis (assembly GCA_032876305.1). Classification (NCBI taxonomy): domain Eukaryota; kingdom Metazoa; phylum Chordata; class Actinopteri; order Cyprinodontiformes; family Cyprinodontidae; genus Orestias; species Orestias chungarensis. The sequence goes on from JAVLVB010000347.1 coordinate 788,250, forward strand.
CACCAGCTTATTACATCCTAACCAAAAAACACGGAACCTGAATCAAACAGCGAAATCAGAGAAAAGAGACTTTAAAGCTAAACATCTTAACTCTAAAATCTGCCTTTGCTTAAATTTGTATTGTCAGCATGATTTGTTTGTTCATAAAAGTTCATAATGGAATATTTTCGTCACAGAATTTGAATAAAACCAGAACATGTTGACAGACAAAGAAGACTTTTCACCTAAAATGAAAATTGTACAGATGTTTGCACATTTTTTTTTCGCTTAATTGCTGATCAAGCATGCTCTTATTTCATCAACCAGCATATTTTAGAGTCTGGAAGCTCCAGTTAAGGATTATTCAATTAGTAAATTAGATGACGATTACGTCAAAAATCAACTCATTACAATTAATCCAATTATTTGTTTCGGACCCAACAAATGAAACATGCTTGTAAGATAGGATCGATTCCCCCGTACAGTTTCAGACTCCTCGTCTTCACACTAACAGGTAAAGTCGACTCAATCTGACTATTAAAGCCGAACTTTGAACCTATTTGCTGCCTAGATCCTCCCTGATCAACAGAGTCTTCTGGTTTCATGTTGGGCTCAGTCTTAGTCTTTAGTTGATTTTACAGGTTTAGACAGGAGATGATCCAGAGCTCAGGCTTTGGGTTCAGACTGTGAGAACATAAACGGAGGAGTAATTAGTAGGAGCGAGTCCTGACCGTAGAAGGTGAGGCAGGCGGTGCCGGGCGGTCCAGAACAGGTTCTCAGCTTTGCTCATGTTCCTCAAGGCTTTATCCAGCGGAGCCAGGACGGTGAGGTTCCCGCTCAGATCCTGAGGAAAGTGTCTGTACTTCTGCAATCACACATTAGCAAACATGTCTAGAGTTTATTTCAAACACAATTTCTGACACTTTTTGTATGTCATAGTTGAATCTTCTGAAGTTTTTTTTTTTTGGAGGGGGGACTTTACGATAAGCCCTCTTTTATAGATGGTTAGTTTATAGACATGTTATTAATTCATCTGTTAAGCTTTATAAAAACATTAACAATGGTTCGTTATGCTTCAATTCAGGGTGAAAAAGTGACGAAAGGAGCGTTTTTTTAGTCAATTAGTGAACCAAATGTATGCGAAACATTAGGTTTACGATTCTGTTTTGTGCATAAAAGCTAAATAACTTTGTCAGAAATCTTTAACACCGTTTTGTCTCTTTCTCTTAATTAAAGTTTAATGATTTATAAATTATTCACAGATGAATTATTTGAATATTTATGAAGTATTTATTAGCCATCTACAATCAGAATCAGAATCAGAATCAGGCTTTATTGGCCAAGTATGCTCACACATACAAGGAATTTGTTTTTGGTTACACAGATGCTTGCAGTGCACGAAAAATACAGTAAAGAAACATTTGTGACATTTAGCATGTGTAATTTATATTTTAAAAAAGTGCAGTTTTGTGCAGTATAAAAACTATAAAAGTTATAAAAATATATAAATAAATTCTTCAATTGTTCATGAGAAGGCTCCAATGTAAATTGGAACCAGCTTATTATTTTATCTCATTTGTAATAGATCATTATAATAGCTGATCTTCACTTTTTGGAATCAGGGAATAAAATATTGATTTATTTTTGTACTTTTTTTAGCTGCAGCTGTAGAACAGAAACCGATGCAGTCACACTACTTAGGTTTGATCGACTGACGCTGATAAAAAAAATAAAATCAACCAATTAAAGTCAGAATCAGCGGAACAAGCCTGGACGTTTCTCACCTGAATCAGTTTGTAGAAATACATGAAAAGGATGTTCGTCTCCAGCTCCTGCAAAGACAGTAATCGTCAAACAAACCAAACTTTAGCTCATTCTTTAACAACGTATACGAAACATCAGCCGGTTGTTCTTGTATTCACACTTATTGACATTAAAAGGGTTTTTCATTTGCATATAATCGACAGAAGTCGTCTGATCGGCCTCTTACATCTATCAACGTTCCGTAGCAGATGTTCCCATCACCGACATAGCCGTCTAGACAGGTGCATGTGTGAACACCATCCTCCTTAGCCTCGCACTTGGCCTGGCAGACAAATAAACATCAGCCTTTAATGGGCGAAAAGAGGGAAATTTAGACCCACTCAAAACCCACAGAGCTTCACACTATTCTCCTCCGAGTTTGTCTAGAAACTTCCAACAGTTTATTTTATAAAGTAAATATTATATTCCTCTTTCGTTTATCCTACAGGAGCTTCACTTCAGCTCCAGATGGAACTAAAGCAAGAGAGAAACCGCCTCAAACCAACTGCGTGGGCGTCTGATATTCAGTTATTCTTAATAAACTACGCTAAAATCCATGAAAGCTGAACTGCAGTACGTGGGCGTGTCGCAAGTAATCTGAAAACAGTCGTGGTCTCCAGTAAATTTTATGAGATTATTGCGTGTTGGAGAGAAGAGTGACCATAAAAGAAAGACCAACTTGGAAGCCATTACTGATACGAATAACAATAATAATAGTAACAATAACAAACATTAAATAAGTATTTTAAAATGGAACAACACAATAGTCAAAATGTTCCGTCCTGTTCTCTGCGATGAAAATGCAGGAAAAGTGTGAAAAACGTGGGAATTTTGTTTCCAAATGTAGGTAGAATAAACAAGCTTCTCCCACAAATAGTAAGCAGCAAACATGACATAACATAGCAAAATAGCAGCATAGCTGACCCAGTTATTTAATCCCGTTATGCTAATTTAGAGTCTTGGACCATTTAAGGTCATCTATGACGTAGTATGAGCAAAATATGAACATTGCTTAGTCCTGAAATCCAGAATATGTCTAAGAACAAAGCCAGTTGTTACTAACTTAAAGCTCCTGTAGTAAGACGCTGGATCAACTTCAGTCCATGTGCTTTACTTGCTTACTAGTTAGACTACACTTTAAGCTAGCGTTAACATGCTAGCTCTAGAATCAAGAATCAGTTTATTTATAAACTGATTCTTGGCGCCAATTTACAACAGATGTCGTCTCAAGGCACTTTACAAGAAAATCAATGAATATCAAAGATACATCATAACAAATCAATTTGAAAAATTTTCCAATCTAAGAAAGACGAACTCTAACACTTTAAGCTAGCATTAACATGCTAACTCTACCACTTTAAGCTAGTGTTAGCATGCTAACTCTACCACTTTAAGCTAGTGTTAGCATGCTAACTCTAACGCTTTAAACTACTGTTAGCATGCTAACTAGTGAACTTCAGTCCATTTGCTTTTATAATTTTACAGAGCAGATCAGACACATCCAATATGGCCGACGCACTGAAGTGCCGCCGCTGCTGGGACCAAAACTTGTGTTTGTTATGGTCGCGCACGGAGGTGATGACGTCACTACGTGACGCACCGGACCGTTCCGTTTTGGGACACTAACACTGACACTAGCCCCCTATCTATGAGTTCAAATTTCTGCAAAACAGAAGCCTGAAGGCTGATGGAGGCAGCAGGAAAGGAACCCATGATTGAGCCCTGGGTTGGACCCTGGTTGATCTTCCTCACCATCCTGGATGCACACTGATAGCGGAGGTGAGCTGCCCAGCTGCTGCCGAACTTTCCTCAACCGGCTGCCTGGAAGTTGAACCCAATGGTGGAGGAAGTTTGGGCAGCAGCCAGGACTCAGGTGACATTCTTCTGTCTCAGGAGGCTGGAGATTCTCAGACTGTTCTCTGTCGACAAAACTCTTTAGCTAGCTCCTCTAGGGGCCAAAGCTCAAAAGCTTTGGCAGGCTGTAACTCTAGGGTGCTGGAGTGAGGTTGGGGGGTTAACGGGATCTGCTAGAGGTTCCATTGCTGATCTCTGAGTATTACGTTTAAGGCGAGGTTTCTGGGACTGACAATTGACCTGTGGGGTTGAGGGAGTTATGCAGGGGAGCAGATGATCCCTGTCCCTATAGAAATACTCCTTCAGGCCTAACTCCTGGCCATCGGGTGGAGAAACTGAAAACAAGGTGGTAATGTGTTTCCGTGGGGCAGAGTTATTCTGATCGCGTGTCTGGCAGAAGGGAGCAATTTGTCGAGAAGGTGATTTGATCTTTCTACAAGGAATACGGGGAGTGAGCTGAGGATCAAGAAGGTGATGGTATAATTGGGGTGATCTGCAAACTAAAAGAGAAGTGTCTTTGATATTTGAAACCTAAGGGGATTTTTCTTTTTTGGCCACAAACGCCGAAAGAAACTGTAGGAACGAGATGAGTGAGAGGATGGCATCTGGAAAACGGAAGTAATGAACCAATTATGAAACTTGTTGGGTCCTGAACTCATGGCTGGAACATTCTGTCAAAAAACTGAACAATGGACCAGGACAGAGGTGGACTTCAATGAAGAATAAATATTTTACCGAGAATGCATCATGACACTTCAGCCCTGAAACCGACTCCTGGGTCCAGAAACGCAGAGGTAATCGTGGATTTCTGTCACATGTCAAACAAAACCAGAACGTCTTGCAGGTCCTTCAGTGTTAGAGAACCATTCTAAACATTTTCACCAATAACTGAAGGTCAGTTGTGGAAATTAAGAGTCAAACATAGCCGTATGCCATCAATGAGTTTTGTTTGAGGCTATGGTTAAGAATAGACTGGTAATGGTCGCGGTTGACGAAAAATGTCTAGGCTAGCCATAAACGTCAGTTGGATGTCAGTACGACGATGTGCATTTACCAGATCATGACAGCCTCCGTTCTTTTTCAGGCAGGGGTTGATGAGATCGCACACTTTCCCGTCTCCCATGTAACCAGTTTTACAGACACACTCGCTCTGCACACACAGAGGACAGAGGTTTGTTCAGCAAAAGCTTCTAAAGCAGCGTTCCTGTAGGTAAGAGGTGGCGGTTAGGGTTCATAAAAAAAGAAACAGTTGTGAAACACGTAGGAGCTGCAGAAAAATTTTCTAATGGCATCAAACACAGAATTAAAAACAGAACAAAAAAAAACAAACACCAAAAACCTGATTTTATGTTAAAATGGACTTTGTTTCTGAGCTGATCTGGAAACGCCTCTGGCTCACTGGCACATTGAACAGTAAAACTTCTGAAACCTTGAGCTGTGAGACACTGAAGCGTATTTCTGCAGAAATGAAGCTCTCTGATTGTCTTTGAACCAGCTTGTTTCTGGTGGATGTTTTTTCGTCTTCTGAGTAAGGACTTGTACGCCTGTTGGCCTTAAGATAAATACTCAAGTCATCCTGTTCTCTTTCATCTGTCTGCACATTTTACAAAGGAAAAAACAAATCTTGTGCTGCACACTGTGGAGAATTCTCTTGTCTTCTCTCGTAGATTCCCGGTAAAACCTTTTCTTAGGGCAACCTGGACTGGGGTTTCTTTTTCTTTTTCCAACAGTGATATAATAAAAGCTACAGCTATGTGTTTATTAAATACTTTCTATTAATTGTAAAACACATATTAGTTTAAAAAAAAGGACAGCCAGATAAAGTCTGGTACAATGTAGAAGCTGTAAACTCAATAGTGCGGAGCTACTCTAATAAAAACAAGCTGATTTCAGTTAAGAACGTTGCTATTTTAAAGGGCGTAGTCATTCATTTAATATCTTATTCCTGTGTTCCTACTTTTCTTGAGCAGAATCCAAAAATCTTTTACATTTTATGTTGGGAAAAATGTTTTATAGAGGCTTTTTTTTGTCTTTAGGTCTTTTGGTGTTTTACTTACAGGAAACGGACAGAGAAAGAATGGGGAAGACATGCAGCAAACCTGTAAAGGCTAGGATCTAAACCAGCAGCCTTGGAATATTTTGTAACAGAAAAAAATATAGTGCATCCCTGATATAATTAATAAACCACGGATAGATTTGGTAGTTCATAAATGACGGTAAACTCTGCGGATACGTCTTCCTAGAGTGCATCCTTGAATTTCCAACTGAACTGAGGCAAAATTTTAGGTAGAGGTCAACCTGTGGCTTAATTTCAAATCTATTTCAGTAGCTTTACAAAAGCGATTAACCTGTCCTGGTCCGATGTGGTTGCAGTTGGCGTTGGGGCTGCAGCCTCCTCGATCCTCCCGCTCACAGAAGTTGATCTCCACGCAGACTTTCCCATCGCCGGTCCATCCCTCGTTGCACACGCACGACACGTTACCCGGACCGGCGTACTCGCACGCCGCCTGTCAACCGGGAGGGACGAATAGTTACCGACACACAGGATGTTTACTAGGACGGGGAAAAACAACGTTTACAGCACGGAGACTCACAGCCTCAAACATTCACACCTACCAATAAATCATCCAAGGAAGTCAAGTATTTAGGAAATACAGTATAAATGTAAAACGGAGGAAAAAATGAAAATAACTAACTACAGATACATTTTCTTACGAACTTCAATGTTAAGCCTTTTTAAAAATGATGACATCAAATCTGAATATTTTAGATCTTTTTTGTAGAAAAACGGCGGGGCTTAAAACGCGACGTTTAGTTGCAGGTTTAGTTGTTTAAAACATTTTTGATACATGGAAAAAACAAATGAGTCTTGCCCACAAGAATCTACGAGCACAAGCAAAATTCAAGTTTGAGCAATATTTAAATTTATATTTGACTTCTATGAGTCTCAGAGGTTCCTTCATAGAGAATGTTTTAATGTTCATATGAGTCATAATAGGTCCTGAGGATGAACACATGAAACATTTTATGTGTGATATACGGGACTAATGAGACACAGTGTTATAATTTACACAACAATTGATGTGACTATTAAATACATGTGAGTCAAAGCAGTTGAACCAAGATAATCCCTTATTATTTGCTAGGTAGGGCCGCACAAACATAATTTTTGATGATATATTTTGCTGATGCAATATTGCCCTGCGATCCTTGCTGAAGTGAAGCCTGCATCGAGCGAAGCGCGTTCGGCCTTACGTTGACGTCGCAGCCTCCGTGGCCGCCCTTCAGGCACAGGTTGATGGGGGAGCAAGCGTGGCCGTCGCCGTCGTATCCGTCTCTGCACAAGCACCTGGCGAGCAAACAGAAGGAGCTGAAGAGGAGCGGCGGGAGAAACTGCTGCGTTAACACAGCCGACAGACGCAACCAAAGACTTGAGTAATTCTCGATCACTTGAGCCGTTTGATTTCAGAAGCAGCGTAGAATGTCAGGACCTCCGCTTGTGTGGATTATTACAAACTGCTGCATTTATTAGTTAGAGAGGACATTTGATTTATGAAGACTTAAAATAACCGACTTAAAATTAAATACAGGGATCTGTGGAGGTGAAATTGTCTCGCTGAGATTTGGTCTGCAACTTCCTCCAACTGTAAAAAGTCTCTTTGTTTTATTTGTGGATTTGAGAAAACTAAGCCTTACAGTGGTCCTCTCCAAGGTTAAAGGTCAATCTGGTGTTCCACAGAGTTAAGAGTTGGAAATGCACTCACTGGCGACTTTATTAGGTACACCTTGCTAGTACCGGGTTGGACCCCATTTTTTCCTTCAGAACCGCCTTAATCCTTTGTGGCATAGATTCAACAAGGTATTGGAAACATTCCTCAGACAGTTTGGTCCATATTCACATTATAGCATCATGCAGTTGCTGCAGATTTGTCGGCTGCACATCCATGATGCCAATCATCCCAAAGCTGCTCTATTGGACTGAGATCTGGTGACTGTGGAGGCCGGTTTGAATCCAGTGAACTCATTTTTATGTTCAAGAACCAAGTCAGAAATGATCTGAGCTTCATGACATGATGGCGTGTTATCCTGCTGGAAGTATCCATCAGAAGATGGAACACTGTGGTCATAAAGGGATGGACATGGTCAGCAACAATACTCAGGTAGGCTGTGGCGTTGCAACGATGCTCAATTGGTACTAAGGGGCCCAAAGAGGGCCGAGAAAATGTCCCCCACATCATTACACCATCACCAGCTAAACCGTTGATACAAGGCAGGATGGATCCATGGTTTCATGTTGTTCATCCCAAATTCTGACCCTACTATCAAAATGTGGCAGCAGAAATTAAGACTCATCAGACCAGGAAACGTTTTTTTATTCTTCTATTGTCCAGTTTTGGTGAGCCTGTGTGAATTGTTGCCTCAGTTTCTTGTTCTTAGCTGACAAGAGTGGCACCCGGTGTGGTCTTTTGCTTCTGTAGCCCATCTGCCTCAAGGTTGGACGTTTCAGAGATGCTCTTCTGCATACCTTGGTTGAAATGAGTGGTTATTTCAGTTACTGTTGCCTTTCTATAAGCTTGAACCAGCCAGACCATTCTCCTCTGACCTCTGGCATCGACAAGGCATTTTTTGCCCACGGAACAGCCGCTCACTGGATATTCTCTGTAAACCCTAGAGATGGCTGTATGTGAAAATCCCAGCAGATTAGCAGTTTCTGAAATACTCAGACCACCCCATCTGGCACCAACAACCACGCCACGTTCAAAGTCACTTAAATCACCATTCGTCCCGTTGTGATGCTCGGTTTGAACTGCAGCTGATCGTCTTGACCATGTCTAAATGCATTTAGCTGCTGCCAATTGATTGGCTGATTGGGAATTTGCTTAAATGAGCATATTGACAGTATCAATAAAAATAGCAGAATATTTGAAGGGTTAAAGCTGACCTGACTTTTCTCTCATTTAGCATCAGAAATGTTACATAGACTTATGAATAAAAACAACTTTTACTTTTAATATTTATGAAACCATTTTATATTGGTATTTATAGGTGTTTAAATAGAGAAAAAACAAAAAACTCTGCCAAAAAGAGGATGGATGTATTATTTTCTAAGGGATGTTAATATTTATGCAAAATATTGTTTATGAACACAAGAAAAACAGTATTACTGAAACATTTATTTCTGCAATTACCCCTTTAAAACATCAACTAAAAACTGGATTATTGTCTGTATTTTAAAAAAATTATTTAAGAACTGGTTATTTAACAGTCTTACTGAAAATTATTCCAGGAGATCTAAAAACCTTAGTTTATTTATCTACATCTAGTGTTGCTACCATGAATTTAAATTATCGTCATTACTGAAGCTAACAGATGCCAGACAATCCTGCTGCTGGGATGAGTGTGGTCCCGGGAAGTCTTACTTGTAATCCAGGCCCGTGTGCGTGCAATACGCGTGGATGTTGCAGTGCGCGAGCAGGCCGTCCACGTTGCACGGCGTCGCCTTCTTGTCACAGTAATCCCCAAAGAATCCCTCCACGCACGATCCCCTCCGACACGTCCCACCGCTGCCGGGACGGTTGTCGCACACGCCGTGCACGCAGTGACACTCTGGGGGACACGTCAGCGGGTTCGTTTCGGGTCAGTCGGAAAGATTTCCCCAACAGAAACTACCCTGGTCTCGCTACATCGTCGCGACATTACGATGCTCAAACTGATACTGTCATCACAATATTTACTGATATTATTTCCAGGGCAAGATTTTCTTGTATCATAGAAATAGCTCATGAATGCAGACAGGAAGTGTACTTTAAAAAAAAAAACCCGGTTAGTTATCAACACGTCCATAGAGCAACATAACCCAAGTTATTTTTAACTTTGCGTTTAACCCTACGACGGCTAAGATAAGTACTGAAACCTTAAAGCTCGTGTGTCGGAAACAAGACGAGAAAATGCTTTTAAAATTACGCCTCAGTTCTTAATTTTTACTTTTTTTTAAATTGTTGATTTTATGCTTAAGTTGTTTTGTATCGTGTTGGACGTGAAATAAATCTGCCTTGCTGTTAATGTCATCTGTTAGAGGTTCCCTGTATTTTTCCATATAGAGATGTTTATAGAATAAATGTAAAAGTTGTTGTTTTCTATAACCGCGCAGATCTAGTTTCGAACCTTTAACACAGATAAATGCTGGAAAAGCAAGAAAATAAATGAAGTCGCCCTGATCTGCTTGTCCAGCAGAGCAGACATTAACCTTCGTCGCAGTTGTCCCCGTGTTTGGACGAATCCGAGCAGATGTGGCAGGCGATCCCCTTGAAACCCTGGCGACAGACGCACGAGCCATTACCACGGATACCATCGAGACACTGCGGGAAGGGGAAATGACAAGACAGCACTTGAAGCGGCACGCCCCCACATAAGGAAGCGGAGACGGACTCCCTGAACGTTCCCCGGCGTGTTCCTCACCGTTCCTTTGCCGTAGCACGGATCCTGGAATCCTCCGATGCAAGGTTTACAGTCCGGACCGTAGAAACCGGCACAGCACTCTTTTCTCTATCCAAAACAAGCCAAACAACTCAGGAAACACTCAGGAAACACTGGGAAACGTCATCGTCTGCAGGCTCATTCATATCCCAGATTGAAGCTGAACATGGAGTTTGCAGGGTGGAAGCTGCGATGGTTTTATAAGATATCAAAACAATCCGAGGTTCGACCTCAAATGAAAAGTGCATTATATATGAGAATATTCTGCTAAAAATTATTTACATTTTATTCGGAGACAAATTTATAAAAAAAACAAAAAGAAAATGATAAAAACGTATTTTTGTCTATTTGTATTACGGTTGAAAACAAGATGAAACCACAGCGGTTGGACAATGAAACTGAAACACCTGGCTTCAGACCACAATAATTTATTAATACTGTATGGTTTAGGGCCGTTATCTTGCAGGATAGTGGCCAGGTCATGACGTGATGCTGCTGGAGGAAAACGTTTCCTGACTCTCCTCCAAAACACCCCAAATGGGCTCAATAGTATTTAGATCTGGTGACTGTGCAGCCATGGGAGATGTTCAACTTTCATGTTCATCAAACCAAACTCTCACCAGTCTTGCTGTGTGCGTTGGTGCATTGTCATCCTGATACACGGCACCGCCTTCAGGATACAATGTTTGAACCTTTGGATGCACATGGTCCTCCAGAATGGTTCTGTAGTCCATCAAGCACAAGTATTGTTCTAAGGGAATGCCATGATATGGCAGCCTACACCATCATTGATACAACCCCATGCTTCACTCTGGACATATAAGAGTCTTGGTGGTACGTTTCTTTGGGGCTTCTCCACACCGTAACTCTCCTGAATGTAAAGGTGGACTCATCAGAGGACAATACATGTTTCAAATTGTCCACAGCCCAAGATTTGGACTCCTTGCACCATTGAAATCAACGTTAGGCACGAGTGACCAAAGGTTTTGCTATAGCAGCTCGGCCGTGTATATTGACCCTGTGGAGCTCCTGATGGACAGTTTTGTTGTAAACAGGAGAGTTGAGATGCACATTCAATTCTGCTGTGATTTGGGCAGCCAAACATCCCTTTCAGACAGATTCCTCTTGCGTCCACAGTTAATCCTGTTGGATCTGGTTGGTTCTTCTCGATGGTGTGCTGACATTTCCCCGGATACCGTGGCTCTTGATACATCTCAAAGACTTGCTGTCTTGGTCACAGATGTGTCAGCAAGACATGCACCCATAATTTGTCCTCTTTTGAACTCTGGTATGTCACCTATTATGTTGGGTGAAGTGCAATATTTTGAGCAAAACTGAGCTCTTACCCTGATAACTGGACCTTCACACTCTGCTCTTACTGGTGCAGTTAATGAAGACTGTCCACCAGGCTGGTCCAATTTACCCATGAAACCTCCCACACTAACATGACAGGTGTTTCAGTTTCATTTTCCCACCCCTGTCGTTTACAAGTAACCTCTAGGAACCTGTTTTAAGTAAATAACTGTTGAATATTTATATGAATTATCTCATATTGTTTTGAAATTGTTTTAAGGGAAAACCAGCTCCTATATATTGTTAAAAGGTTTTGTGTAAGTCGTTTTGTTTCGTTTTAAAAGAAACAAGATGCTTCCACTTGAAACTAAACAAAAACACTTGCAGAAGATTTAGGAACTTTCAGGGAGCAGTAGGAAACTCAATGAGCCTCTTGCTGCTCCTGCACAGACCGATGGGTTGCTGACAGCTTCGTCTGCAGTCACGACCGCTGCTGTTTCTCACCTGCGTGGTGACGTTGCAGTATTTGGCGCAGCCTTTGAGGGGATGCGGGTGAATACGAATGACGTAATCACAGCCGATCTGAGATTTCTCCTGGTAGAAACACAAACAGGAAAATCTGACTTTTAATAATTGGATCAATGTAGAGAATCAATGTCAGAGATGCAGATCTTTTAACTTCTTAATTTTAACTTTTAACTAAATAATTTAAAAGTGAATAATTTACCAATTCAACGCTGCCGTCAGGACACTGAGTCAACTTGATGTCCCGGCAGTGAACACAAGGAGCCTAAAAAGCAGAAACCACGTTAGTTTCATCTAGGGATGCACCGATATAAACATTTTGGCTGATACCAATATTATTATTGCTGTTTTGGCCGATAACCAGAGTCATCTGGAATTAGTTATATTTCTTTACCCTTTCAGCACCGTAAGAAACAACGATTGCTTTGGTAAAACACCCAAAAATCCTATGACGCATCTATATACTACAAACACAAAACAACTTAGGTTGTGAAAATCGGCCCAGTTTTTCTTACAACACCGATATTAACAAACAGGACCTAAGTCTGCCGACCATGACGTTGATGCAAATGTATCACGCATCACCTGATTTTACTTTTAGAAATAGATATTAAAAAATCTCATCAACACAGAGAAAAAATGGGGGGAAAAAATTAATATATAGGAAAAAATGCTCAATTTGTTGCAAAATATACGATTTTTAAATGATACATTTGGTGATGGTTGGTTGTTGCTGTGTAAAACTGAGCAGCTTTGGTGTGGCGGACTTTATTTCTAGACCACATGATTTCATTTGAGGTTATCAGCCAATAGGATGCAGGTTCGAATGAAACACGTGGCTATTCAACGTTCGCCAGAAAAACACAGCCAGGATCCGAGATGTCCGCAGAGGTCAACAAGACAAAGTGATAAATCCAAACATGCCACACGAGAAGTATATTTAAAAAAAAATCAATAAAGGAAACTCCTAATATACTTTGTCCCTGTCCCTGTCTCTGGGTGGGGTTCGGCTGTGGGATCTGGCCTTTTGACCTTTTGACAGTCAAGACAGAAGGGCACCACCAGGGGGCGGCTGTGTATAGAGAGTCATTGTTTGACATGGCTTTTTTGTGTGTGTCTTAGTTGGGTGAGTCTGTCTGAGTGTCTCTTTGTTCCAGTTTATCGAGTCCCCCCCGTCTCTTTGACCATCTTGGGTTCTTCACTAAATGAGGCGCGAATCTTCCCCAGTCACCCTCCCTGATGTCAGGGCCTCTGCCAGCCGGGTTGTCTGGGGTTCTGGGTATGATCCGACCCGGCCCTCAGTGCTCTGGGGAGGGCCGGGTCGGGGGAGTGCTCTGGGGAGCACTGAGGGTCTCAGATTTCTGTGTCCATTGCCCTCTGCAGTCTGAGGGTGGCAGTTGTCTCTTCGGTACTCCTACCGGGGTCTCATGCCTCGGGTGCTGGGGAAGGGATCTGTGGCCCCTCACCTACATATAACATTATCACCGTAGTGATATGGACCCCGAAACTGACAGCCTAAAATCTGGTTCGCCGGCGCAGCTTTTACAGTCCTTACGGTAGAAGTTACGCGTCCATGGAAACCGACAGACCAATCGGATGCGAGTTTTGGCTATGCCACGATTTACACCCGAGCCAACAGGCCCCACTGGTGACGGGTCCGAGTGGTGACTGGCCCCAGTGGTTTTGAAAGAGGTCGTGTAGCAAAAGACAAAAATTGAGAGAAATAAAGAGACCCAGCAAAAGAATCAGCCGTGCGAATCATACGAGCGGAGAAACTGATAGCTGAGACGGAGAAGATAAGAGAAATACAGGCAGATAAGGCACAGGAACGGGCGGAAACAACAAATCGCTGAAACAGAGGAAGGGAGAAACGGACACAAGTAGAAAAGGAACAAATGGCTACGTCTAAAAAGCGAAATGTGGAGAATCGAGCATTTGATCCGAAATGGACGTTTATGTCATTTATGTTTCTTCCTCCCATTGGCAGCACAAACCTCAGCATCTCTGGTTTGTTCAGAACCACTGGCCCTTATTAAAAGTGGAAATGTGAAACGTCCCTATGAGACAAACCCATACATATTTTGAAAAAGCACACGCACTCGAATTTAGAAATAAGGTTAGAAAAAAATCCGCCGTCTTAAAGGCCATAAAAACATGTAAATCAAGCTTTCCTCCATATAAATGTAGTAGTTGGATTTCTGGACCATGGCATTATAAGATATTGTTGGAGTTTTATTAGAAAGCCCCTGTTATAGACAAACCTTAGATTCGTGTGTTCAGTGCCAGGTTTCAAAAGGCCGTGTCAGCTGGATTTTCTGATATATTCACATATGTACATTATTAAAAAGAAAAACAGACTTGTCTCTAGTACTGTCGCGACCCGTGGACCCCACAGTGGACCGTCCGTTCCTTTCTGACCTTATCTGCAGCTATTACCGTCACAATTTTCGCCTCGACGACGTCGCAGCGGTGAGGCAGGACGGGCAGGATTGAGGGCGGGTACAGCAGCCCATCGATCATGTGGATGACACCGTTGGACGCCATGACGGTTTTGCCCGCCAGACGGACTCCTTTCTCCCCCAGCAGGATCTCTCCCTGAGGAGGGACGAAAGCGTTGGACAGACACTCACTCGGGTGTCGACTGAGCAACCAGAGCCACTTACGCTCTCGGAGGCGGTGATGGTGATCTGTTGGTTGGCCATCGTCTGAAGACGAGACATGGAGGCCAAATCGTCCACCGTAAGCTGCAGACGGAGAATAAAAATGTTTGTTTTCTGGATCATACATTTCAAGGTCGATCTGAACGACACTTCCTTCATGTTTTGAGGTTCTTTACTTCCTTCCATTCATTTCTACACCGTCCGCCGGGTGTTGTCTTACCGCCGCCTGGGAGAAAACATGGTGTCTCAGCAATTCCTGGAGTTTCTGCTTGGCCTGAAAGGAAATCAGATCAGCTGAAGACGCTCGGGCGACCGGAATGTTTTCAGGCTCCGGTCTCCTTACGTTGTTCAGCATGTAGAGGATGCTGCCGTCTCGAGCTCGGTCCACCGCCTCGTTGGTGGGCACGAACACGGTGAGCGGTCCGGGTCCACGGAGGGGAGGAGGCGAGCCGCAGTTCTGGAGAGGTCCACAGACATCCAAAGCTCTCATCTTTTTCAAATAAACGTCTTTTTTTCACATGTTTAACTCTTCGGTCTTTAGTCCGAGGCGAGTATCAAGTTCAAAGTAAAAGCAACTGACAGATAATCCTTCGTTAAAATAATTATTCAAAGGCTCCCCACCAACGAGGCTCGTCTTTGTGCCATATGTTTTACGTCTCACATGCGCTCGCTTGACTCGGTCTGTGCTCGTCGCTTAATACGATCTACTCAGTTTAATCGCACAATAAAAACAAATATCATTCAAATTCACATTAACCCAGGTTCTGTCGAAGCTGATGGCTGAAAGGAACTCCAGTAGCAGTCTGTAATACAGTAAATCTAAACGAGCCTCTAATTGAAGACGCTGACGTTGTAGCCCTGTTTTTTCTACAATTATTTAAATGAACCAGCCAATCATAACATGTCTTTTCTTTCATCCAATCCGAACCTTCCTTGGATCAGATTGGACCAAGGACAAACAATCACAACCAGCAAATGAAAATATTGCACCAAGCAGCAAACATTAGCAGACAATGTGGTAGGATTCAGTTGTTTTAATTTTAAATTGTGTTCAGCATTGTGTGACTTGTTTTAAGATCCACTGGCTGCTTACTTTATTAAGATTAATAATTAACATTATTTATTATTTATATGTTTGCCTGTTTGTTTTTTTTTTTTTTTACATTATAGAAGGTATTTTGGTGATTTAACGCCTTCCATTGACACATAATCATCTATTAAGGGCAAACTCTCATTCTGGTCAAGAGATGAATCACAACTTCTTGTCTATTTTTAGTGGATCTCTGAAGAAAGAGGTTTTGAAACTGCCATCCTGTATCCTACCAAGTTTGAAACAAGATGAGCAAATCATTTCTGGGCTGTTCCTGATGTGGAAGTCACACATCGCTCACCTGAACCGAACACGGTCGAACCAAAACACTCTGAACCGACCTCTCCAACAACACAAAACCGAGCAACACTATGTCAGTCGTACTGAGCAAGGTTCTGCTGGAGGTTTCTGCCTGTTGAAGGGGAGTTTTTCCTCTCCACTGTCGCTGCATGCATGCTCAGTATGGGGGATTGCTGTAAAGTTCAACTATCGTCATGTACAGTCTTAACTTTTCTTAACTATTTAGCTTCATTCGTAACTTCATACCTCTATTCTTGTCATAAAATAACCCCGCACTCTGACCCCAACACTGACCTCTATCAGCTTTTCTCATTTTGATCTCAAACTGAAACCACGTCTGCAACATTCGCCGAGCTGCGACTGGACGCCGTGTTGGTACTCACGTCCACCAGAGACAGGAAACGGTTAAACTTCACATCTTTCCTCAGGATCTCTCCAATCGTCTTGTCGGCGAACTGCACATGCAAAAAAAATAAGAAGATGAAGCGAAACGCGACACCTGAGCGGCGACCGGGAGGCGGCGCAACACCGACCCGCTCGTCCCGGGGCGGCCCGTCAGGGAGGCTGCTGATGATTGGCCGGTTAATGATGTGGAAGACGCCGTTGGCCGCTGGCAGGTCCGCGTGGATGATGCTGTACAGCTGCGTGGGATCGCTCATCAGGATGAACTTCTGCAGAAACAAGGAAAAAAAAACGTGTTTGTTTTGTTTTTTACTGGTGGACACAAAACAACATGATGCTGCGTTGATTCTGGTGTATGCATATATATATATATATATATATATATATATATATATATATATATATATGGTATATATATATATATATATGGACAGTGAAGAGCATCACAACGAATAAATAACTGTGCATAATAATTTAAATGTGCCAGGAATTCATTAAAACTGGGAATTGATATAATTTAAAAACACTAATTTAATAATTTCATGATTGATTTAAGAGATAATCTTAGGCTACTGTAATAAAGCGCATCGTAAACTTGACCTTCCAAATTCACCCATCAAACTTAGTCGGCAGCATGAGAACCGAGACCCTGGCATCCAACTGGCTGCTTCAAACAGGAAGACGAGACAACTTCCTCCAAGATTGCTGTGAATTTGTCAAGATTTTCATCAAAAGTGAGAAAATGAATTGCTGTTTGTTAAGTAAGCTCTGGGTTAGCAGCTTCAGCTGAAAGATTTGATCTGAAATATTTGGTGTGTCAGACGTGGTCAGTGAGTTAGTAACTAATGTTGAACCTGTTTGTCTCCAGCTTCCTCGATGCGTGAACTTATACGGGAAAATTTCAGACCAATCTAGAGACAGAGAGGCTGGATTTGCTCACACAGAGCTTGTAATGAAAACTACAACCACTTTTTGAAGTTATTTCCAGTGTAAAGATTGACCTTCGTCTTACGGGCAGCCTGAATGAAAGTTGTCTTGACTTCCTGTTTGAAGAAGCCAAACAGACGCCAGGGTCTCAGCTCTAATCCCGCCCAGTGGGTTCAAATTAATTATTGATGTACTTCAAAACATAAACGTGAAACAATTCATGAAATTATAAAGCATTTGTTTTTTAACGAAGCAGATATAATTGTTTCTATATTTGGTCATAGATCCGGTTTCTGAACCTGATCTAAAACGCCGTCCAGGCAGGAAATCACCTTATTCGCTTTGACTCTCAGCTTTCCTCCTCCGTAAAGGTTAAAGTCTCGTCCCTCCAGGTCTTTGTAGAGGTGCTGACCCAGGATCACATGGTTCTTACACACCTTCTCCTCATTAACACCCTGTAGACAGAGCAGACCTGGTTGTAGCCAAACGGGCCTCTGGAGCTGAACTCCCTTAACAGTTTAATACTCTAAGAGATAAAAGTCTTCATTTTTAAGTTATTTAGATCCCAGTCTGAAAGTTTTAGTTCAACATGGATCTTGTGTCAAATTCTAACTACATTTTAAGCTCTGCAATGGTTAAAAAAAGGCTTCCTACTGGGTTTTATTTAGGGTCAGACTAATAAAACAAGCAGAGCTGCTGTCTGATTTCTGTGTTTTGTTCTCTAGACATCACAAAGTGTCTAGGAAATGTTACAAGTGACCCAGAATCATCTGAATAAACTGAGACGTCGTTCTCGGACGGTTGGACCCACGCTCAGAGGTTCTCGCATCTCCGGGAAGAACGCCGTGAAGGGTCCAATGCGAGTCAGAAGCATCGCACAGCCTTTCGCTGGAAAAACACACAAACAACAGATTTACAGACCCAGGACTGCCCAATACTTTTCAAATAAACCAAATACAAATGTAATAATAAAATACAAATATTTCAAAATATATTAAAAGATTTTTTTAATGACGAGTAAAGTTCCGTCCGTCGTCTGATTGGTGACGTATTTCTGCTCTGGGGCGCAAAAAATCTTTGCCAATAGACTCATTAAAACTTGCGCAGTTGCTCCTATTTAATCCAAAAGATAGGAGCGTCCTGGAGCTTCTCCCACCACAGAGCTGACCTCACAGTCGTCCGGCTGATTGACAGATCAAGTGGTGGGAGACGGAGACGATTGGAGAGACAAATGGGGCGAGAAAAATGTCATTTATTGAAATGTAGTAAAGCAATAACTTTTCAGTAGTAATATTTTTATTATTTTGTTTTTAGATACATATCTTTATTTATTTTAAATTAAAAAAAATATTATTTTTATTATTTTATTTGTATTGTTTATTATTTATTTTTATGTTTTACTTTATTTATTTATTCTAAATAAATAAATTATTATTTCTATTTTATCTTTATTTTACCTTATAAAATAGAGTATTTTTGATTGATTGATCGCTTGATTGATTGATCGATTGAAAACTAAACCTGTACATGAAAATATGTTTTTTTATAAAGTGTTTTTTATAATGTGGTTTTTGTTTTCATTTGCTTTTGTGGTATACTGTACGTCTATGTTGGAGAAAACTCCAACACCCGCCACTGGTTCATACGGCTGCTTAGAACCTCTACTGGTGCCTGGCTCTTATGTAGTCTCAAACTATGTTATAATGCCAATTAGGAGATAAATTTCACTCACAAAAAAAAAAAAAAAAGCAAACTAGCTTAGTTTTCATTTATTGGTTTGGATCGAATCAATCAGGCTATGTAGAGAATAACTTTGTCAGATGTTGATGTTACACACAGCTGTAACAGACAGGAAGTAGTAAAAAAAAAGGACAGAATAATAAAGCGAAGGTAGATCGCAAAGAAACAACTGACCAAAAATGCGGAGGGTTCAAGTTAACGTAAAAACTTTTAAGTGAAAAGTCATTCTGAATTTTGCAATGCGCATAAAAACGTTGATACAAACATGACTAAAACAGCATTCAGAGGAAGTATTTGGACCAGAGACAGCAATGGACGCAATATTCATCTTAATAGAATCAGCGGTTCAAGCTGTGGTCGTATACAGAGTTTATCTCCTACACTTAGTGTGATACAGGGAAATGTGTCCCGAGTGTCTTCTGTTCACGCTGTTTGATTATTATGGTTATGGTTTATAAAAGAGCCAGGACTGAAAAAAGATTTAAAATATATACGCGCGTAACAAGTTTCTACCTGGCGGGCTGGTATTCTGTTAAAACTGGACCATTTATTGTTGCTCAAAAATCGCCTTTCACTGTGTAAAATTTCAGTTCGGTTTTACCAAACAAGGAAAAGGCTCCGGTCAGATTCTGGTTTTCTCTGGCGTTCAGCTCGATGAGGCGCAACATCAGGTTGTTGTAGCAACGGTATCCATCTCCGATTTGCGTCGGCATACAGACACACCTGGTTCATAAGGAAGAGTGAAAACATGATTAGTCTTCTCTTTATAAACTCTGTTTTATATTGATTTATAGCTGGAACATGTTTCCTTGTTAAATCGAAAAACGATGTGAGTTTTGTAGAACACCTTATAAGTTGTTCTTAACGCTCTTACTCTGACAGACGTTTGTTTGTTGGGACCATTCCCTTTTCTGCTGGAACAGGACCGGGTGTACTAGTTTTGCTGCAATTTTACAGTTATTACTGGGTAAATTCTGTCATTTATGAGGAAATGTGCTGTAAAAGTTGCTGCAGAATCACTCAGACTGACTGATTCTTCGATATGTCCCCGACAAACCGTTCACTTGTGTATTCTAGAGCATTATAAAACCAACGGCAGAGATATGTGAGTGTGACAGCAAGTAGTAACATCAGTGAACTTTTTTTTTTCACACATTACCCGCTTGACGTGCATTTTAGCTACATCCAGCAGTAGCTCTAAGAAGGGCCAATGGCTAGAGATTAAATTGCCTTGTCGTTCTCTGACATAAATAGGAAATTAAACATGGAGCAGATTCTTCAATATATAAAATATACTCAGGTTTAAAGTACTTGTTAAGAAAAATAACTAAAAAAGCTTATTTAAAAATGGTCATACAGGTCATGGTTATTTCTTTCTGTTCCTGTTTTGTTGGCTGCACTTGGGTAACAGCAGCTTTTCTTAAACATGTTACATAAATAAATCTGGTTTAATGTGGGAAAGTACAGCTTATTACACTCAATGCCATATGTCAGCAAATGGTCAAAAGTATGACAACAGAAGTGGGTAGGCGTTTGGATTCTTTGAACAAATCTAAATTAGTCTAAGAAAGCATTAAAGCTACATTTAGCTTTCACTTTCAGTGGCAGCGTGTAAAAATCCCCCCACTTTAATGTATATGAATCCCTGGTCATTTCATAAGGAAACCCTTAAATCTGGTCAGCTAAAATAAAAAAGTGGAAGGCAGCACACATCTAAACTGGCTTTTATATTTTTTATATTTAAACATATTAACTAATAAAATCTGAATAGTGAATAAATGAGAGAGAAAATACATCCTAAAAATTTGTGGTTTTTATTTTTTACATATTTTGTAGCTTTGGCTACAGCTTCTGTCGTCTGACCTGGCTCTTCCATCCAGGTTGGTCTTGCAGGTCGCCCCGGGGTCACAGGAGTCATCAGTGCAGGCAGAGACAAGCTGGCAGCCTAACTTGGCGCTGCCACCTACAGGCGCCATGCCCAACATGCATTCACAGCTGGACTGAGGCGCGAGAAAACAAGAGAGCCAAAACATCGGTTTAGAGGTTCCCGTTGTTGTGATCCTGCAGCGGGTTTCCTCCACACCTTGTTAGGTCCTTTAAAGACACAGACTGTGGAGTTGACGGGACAGCCTCCGTTGTTCTCCAAGCATAGGTTCTTTGGAATGCAGATCCTGCCGTCGCCCTCATAGTCCGGTTTGCATGTGCACTTGATATCTGAGGCCTGCATGGAGCACTGGGCGTTGACATCACAGTCTCTCTGTGAGCAAGCACCTAAGGAGAGGAGCAGAGGTTCAGCAGCATGGTAACATCAGAGCCATCATCACAGTTCCATTTATCTCTGGTTTAGTCCCAGTAAAACCAGAATGACTCTTTTACTGGCAGCACCGAATTCACAAGCAGGCCCAAGGCAAGAAGCACCTCCAGTGCTGCTGTATGAGGCTGCAAATGTTTTAGGCTCAACATGCATCTTAATGACGAGAAGCATCAGTTAACGTTTCTGCTCTTGAAAACAGGTTTGTATGACGCCACCTCTCTTGAAGCTGGACGAGCAAAATGAGGCCTTACGTAAACATTTGTTCTCCTTCATCTTTCTGTATCCAGGCAGACAGTCGCAGTCCGCCTCTGGTCCTTCTCCTTTGCAGTACGAGAAGGAGCTGCAGCCACGGCATCCCTTGCTCACTGTCAATGACACAAACAGCGTCAAACTTAAAAACACACAGCAGGGCTGAGAATCCAGCCATACCCATGTTCTCCGGCCATGTGCATCAAGAGATCCTTCAACAAGACAGATTTGTAGTTGGTTAAAGATAGAAGCTTGTCGACTTGTTTGTTTATAATCATGTAAATCAGCTGTTAAACGAAAGTTTATGTCAAGGAGGACCTGCGCTTCTCATTCATGCTAAGTATTATGATTACTTTGAGACAATTAAGAAGGAGAATAAGGCTACGCTCACACAATTCAACAGGTCTTACACAATTCAACATGTCTTCAGTCGGAACATTGATGTTGCATCCTAACTGACTCCTCCTTCATCGCTGTGAGACGTGCGTCATTATTGTGGAGCAGAAGAAGCCAGACGTGGTAAATCTGGACGTGAACTATGTCCAAAGCAAGCGGTGCCGCGTTTAGCTTTCTTTTATCCTAAGCTCCCTTTATGTTGGTCTGATCTTGTGACGTTGAGCTCCCATTGCTCAACAACTTTAACTACATTCTTCTTCTGCGCATCCAGGTCACTTTGATGTTGTAAACCAATGACGCATAAGTCAGATGGAGGTCGCATTTAACTGGTAGTAATAACAAACCCAAAGAAAACCCATCCAATTTAGGCAAAAAATCTAAATTGAGCATTAAAAGACCTGCTATATTAATGTTGCATTAAAAAAATCTAACAAAATCAATTAACATGCAGAATAGACCTTTTGTGGCTAAAAGATATACGGATCCGACTTATTAGAACCAAAACACCAAGAAACAACCAACTAAAACTGAAACAACCGTCCAGCCTCATCCAACACTAGGAGGTTGGTTCACTGCAGCCTTACCTTTGTCACAGCGCCTCCCACTGTACGGCGCCTGACACAAACACTGTCCGTCTCCGTCCGGGCCTTTGTTGCATACTCCTTTGTCGCAGTCACACACTGGACAGACACACATTCATCACTTCAGCCACAGAAACCAAAGAAGGCACAACTGATGTCTAGAAATAGGTTTTACGTCGTTTTTAAGAGATGTGCCAAACTAATCGATTTACAACTCAAACTAACTGCTTAGCTTGTCATAAAAAGTTCTGCTGATAAAACATATTCGACTTTTGACAAAATATATTTTTTAAATAAAAATAACAACATAAGAGTAAATAACTTATATCAATTTCACAGTTCTATGTGTTGGTGTTCTTGTCATTTAAATCTAAGGCCTTGTCCAAACATGGTCCAGCATTAATAAAAGCGGCACATTCATTTTTCTCCACCAAACACACGGCCAGAATAATAGAAATTGCCAAACAGGTGAAATCCGAGCCAGATTATGTGAAGCAGCCAGTGATGGACTCCAAACTGAAAGAAAAGAGATCCTACCTTTGTCACATTTTTTCCCAAACGCATTCGGATTCTTACACTCCTGACAAGCAAACCCAGAGAAACCCTCCTGCAGAAAGAAGCAGACACAGCTTCATTTGTGGTCACGCTTCTGCTAACCCGCTATTAGCTGAGCTAATGTTTCTGTTTACTGGGTGAGCGTTTTTGCTAACTTTGAAAACATTTAGGTAACTTAGCTAAATGACTTCTCTGAGTAAATTCTACAATGATCCTTTTCTCAACTGTTTTGTAAACTTTCAGCTGAACGAAAGTCGACATCTGAGCCAAACATGCAACGAACAAATGAGCTATGCAGAAGAAAACAACACTTTCATATTCTACCAGAGGATTATTAAACAAATATCTTCAAAAATTCACAAATATGAATAGTTTTGTTCTCCTCCCGACATAAAACATAAATGAACTTAGCGCTTTTGCTTCCTCTACAAACCATGTTGGTCCAGCGCTTTAGCATTAGCAGAACTAAGAATAGCTAGCTTTTTTTTGGTTAGCTTAGCAATCTCGCTTCCACACAGAACCAAAATGCTTCTGGTTCAATTCTGGGTATGTTGTGAGAGTGCTGAAGGCTTCACCTCTTTTAGTTCAGTAAAAATCACTGCATTAATACTTTTTAACCTTCGTTTATTACATTCCTATGTGATAAATGACATACAAATTTGATATATCTCTCCACTTAAGACAATGTGAGTTTCTTAAAAGCGTCCAGTTTTAAATGTTTTGTGCCAATAAATTTTTTTGACTTGCTGCTCTTAGCAAAATGAGCTGGACTTTCAACTCTGTAATGTCGGTAGTTTGTCATTTGTTTTTTTTTTAAACGTCATTTAACTGCATCCTCAGAAATGCATTTGTTTTTTGTCTGCTTCTTAACACCAGGATGCAAGGCCACCTTTCTAAAGTGAAAGTGTTTCTTCTTTTACAGCTTAATTTGAAATTAGATCAAACTCTCAGCATCTCGGAGCACTGCTGCCCCCAAGAGGTCAGCTGTACATATCGAACACTGTTTTTTTTGTGTTTTATGCTAACGATGCTAACGTCCATGCCTGCCGACGCCCCCCTACTTGACATAAAAATCTGTTAAGCTTGTTAGGTCTGCACTGACATCGCAGATGCAGGTGCCATTGCCGACATCTCGGTCCACGCAGACGCCGTTGAAGTTGCAGATTCGTCCGGACCAGCTCGGACACGCTGCAGACAGAAACACGGGAAAAGAAAGGAATGAAACATATGCGATGAGACGAGGGACGGAGGAACAGCAGTCATCTTCCATGGCCAATGTTATTGGTCAATATGATGCTGATGAAGTAATATCTGCATGTTTCCTCTTCTCTCTCTTCTTAATCCCTGTTTCCTGCTTATATAACAGAATTAATAAATATGTTTATTGGTGCAAGTTAAAAACATTTATTATTCAGATTTCCAAAATTGCGAAAGAAAAAGTTTTACTCTTTACAACTTAAAATGTCTCAACTCTGAAGACTTTCAGTTCAACTCAATGGACAAGTTATTAATATAAAGCCTCGGGAATTTTATTTTCTGAATTTTTAATAAGCACAGAACAAAAAAACTATTTAAAAAAAACTAGCAAAAACAGACAAACAACAAAATGTAACGCTAAACATCAAGCTAAAATTTGTTGTAGAGAGCATCAGTTCAAAAGATTCTTGATACAAAGATGCTCAGATTTAATCTGTGTCAAAGCTTGCTGCAGTTCTTTGGTAGAGCATGACAGAGAGATGGTTTTCCATATTTTTATTTAATTTTAGGAACATTGAGCCTTGCGTATGCTAAAAGGCAGAGGAGCTTGAAAATATCAGAGATAGGGAATAAAACAGAGCCGGGCTCCAACATCTGTTGCCATGGTGATGAATCGAGGCAGGAAGTGAGCCAACTCTGTGATACTGGTGATGTTCAAAAGCAGCTCTGGTCTGATGTCACTCTAGAGAGACAGACTTTAGGAAAATGTAAGTTAACATATTAAATAAAAAAGGCTAATACCTTTTATGCTATTTAAGCTTGGCACAAAGACCAGCTGATTGTTTTTATCAAGGTAGAAAATTATCTTTAAATTACATTAAAGATATAAATTACCTCAGAATCAGCGGTTTAGTAAAGTTTTCTTTTTAGCTTCATCAACAGCTTGTTTCGGGAGAAGTTTTTTAAGATTTAAGGCCATCCTGCTTCTCCTAAAAGCGTGGAATAGTCCTTTAAACCACCTGAACCGGAAATTAGCCTAGCATTTATAAAAACTGAATATAGCTCCTTATCTTTTTCTTTTTTATTCATTATTTAGGAAACCCACAAACGTTAATATACACTTTTATTAAAATGTGTAACATAACTGTTTATTATAGCTTCTAAAGTTTATTTCTAACCTAATTTAAAAAGCTTTTGTTAGCGACAGATTTTCGGTTTTGCTCTCTTATATCCAGCTAACTTCGTGCAATTAAATACATAAAAACAGAAAACGGGAAAATGTAAATTCATTTTTAAATGGATAGTAAAAACTTGAGGTTAACTTATATTAAATGTATATTTAGGCAATTTGCTGTATTTTCAAATTAATTAATTATTGTAATTTTTCTTTCAGGTTAAATTTTTTTCCCATTTTTTGCGAGTTTTAAGAATTAAGAAAGAAGTACGCGTCAGTAGGCGGGGCTTCTTTTGAAGGGTGGCGTGATGACAGATTTCTATTTGTTAATGTTAGCAACAGCTTTTCTTTTGGTCAGCTTGATCTGTTAAATGTAATTCGAAAAGAATGAAAATCATAAAACCCTGTGTCACATTCAGAACCAAAATAATAACAACAATTACCGAAAGCAGCAACCTGCATAAATCCAGGCTCAGCTATTGCATATCAGGGGTAGGCAATTACGCTCCTCGAGGGCCGGTGTCCTGCAGGTTTTAGATGTGTCTCTGCTTCAACACACCTGAATCAGATGGATGGAGCATCTCCCCAGTATAAATCAAGTTGTCTGGAGTTGTGCTAATGACCTGATTATTCCGCTCAGGTGTGTTGAAGCAGAGACTAATCTAAAACCTGCAGGACACTGGCCCTCGAGGACTGGAATTGCCTGCCCCTGACATCCATGTTGTAAATTACCCTCAAAAACATTTTTTAATGCCTAATCTTTTTTCAGCGTAAGTGTAAAGCATCAACTCTTTTAGCTCCATATAAATCCAAGGAAAAACCCACCGAGACACAGCGGACCCCAGTGGCCGGCGCAGCACTCTGGACGCATGATATTCTTCACACACAGGTGCTGACATCCCTCAAGCTCCCCCTCTCCTTCGCCGAACTCCACCACGTAACTGCAGAGAGGATGACGATGAGAAAGTTTTCCCTCGAAACTAATACTACATTTATGAAGCACACGGACACCCATGGCGTCACAAGGTGTTTACAAGCGGCGGCTCCTGATGAATATCTCTAGGGGGCAACTGTTCTGATGATTAGTAAGATTCCCTGTTCCTAGATGACAACATAAGGCATGAACCGTACAAACTGTACAGTATTTTGAATAGCTACATCAAGTTTATAGCAATGGTCTCTTAAATACATTGAAACACATCCACCATGGCCATCATGTCAAGAACTAATTTGTCCTCTAAGAGTAAAGAAATCAAAAAAATATAACAATACTACTTTACAATTAATTGGGAATTTTTATATTAAAACTCTAATTAAGCAAGTCCTTCCAGGACATACACAGTATAAAATCAGCTGCCAATATGGAATCATGCCAACCCCCAGTGGGGCCCCTGGTGGCGACCCATGGTAGTGACCTATAGTGGTGACCCACAGTGGCGAAACATGCTAGCAACCCATGATGGGGCGACCTGGTGATGACCCATTAAAGCTAACCATGGTTGGGCCCCCTGGTGGCGATTCATGATTGCAACCCAGGGTGGTGTCACCCACCTGTGACCTAATGTGCCGACACCCAGTGGGGGCCCTGGTGGTGACCCATGGTGGCGTCCTACGATGGCAACCCATTTTGGCAGCCCACAGTGGGGTTCCCTGGTGGGGCCAAATGTGGGCGTCACCTGGTGGTAACCTATGGTAGCGACTTATGGGGATGTCACCCTGTGGCGAAACATCGTATAAACCCACGGTGGCAACCCACGTGGGCTACCTATGGTTGCAAAACAAGGGGGCTAACTATGGTGGCAAAACATGGGGGCTACCTATGATGGCAAAACAAGGGGTTACCTATGGTGGCAAAACAAGGGGTTTACCTATGGTGGGAAAACATGAGGGCTACCTATGGTGGCAAAACAAGGGGGCTACCAATGGTGGCAAAACACGGGGGCTACCTATGGTGGCAAAACACGGGGGCTACCTATGATGGCAAAACAAGGGGGCTACCTATGGTTGCAAAACAAGGGGGCTACCTATGGTGGCAAAACAAGAGGGCTTCCCAAGGTGGCAAAACAAGGGGGCTACCAATGGTGGCAAAACACGAGGGCTACCTATGATGGCAAAACAAGGGGTTACCTATGGTTGCAAAACAAGAGGGCTACCTATGGAGGCAAAACAAGAGGGCTACCTATGGTGGCAAAACAAGGGGGCTACCAATGGGGGCAAAACACGGGGGCTACCTATGGTGGCAAAACACGGGGGCTACCTATGATGGCAAAACAAGGTGGCTCCCTATGGTTGCAAAACAAGAGTGCTACCTATGGTGGCAAAACCAGAGGGCTAACTATTGTGGCAAAACAAGGGGGCTATCAATGGTGGCGACCCATTGTGGCATCACATGGTAGCAAACCATGGTGAAGTCACCTGCTTGCTACCTGATGTGCCTATCCCCGGTGGAGACCCTAGAGGTTACTTTGTAGTAAGCTATGGTGGTGTCCCATGGTGGCGTCCCATGGTGACGTCACCTGGAGATCTTACCTGCAGTTGGTGGTCTCCAGCTTTTTGAAGCCGTGCGGGCAGTTAGCAGTGATGGAGGCAGCGCATGAGGTGCAGTCTGTATACAAATCCAACCTCTGAGGAACCTCACAGCGACCAGGAGGTGGCGTCTAACAGAGAGAGCAACATTTACGTCATCCACAGCATTTACACACAAACACATCTTTGATATGATCTGAGGAGTTGGATTATAATCTAGTCTTCGTAACAATGTTGTTTTCAAACTGTTTAATTACTCTAAAATGCTGTCTGACGCTCCTGGATCAGACGCGATCACTGATGCCCCCCTGGTGGTCATTCTTTGTAAATCACTTTAGGTCATTGCTTGGATAGTGAAAGGCCCAGCTACTATTTAATTGTGTAACTGATTTGTTAAAATTTGCTATAAATACAAACTATTCATTAAAAATGTGTTAACAATAGAAAACTACATATAACAAGTGGGAAGTAGTGGTTTTAACAGCCAGTGGCTTTCTTAGTGGCTTTAAAAGCAAAGTGGTCCATAATTTGGGAGAAAAGCATTAAAGAAGACTTCAGAAGAAGAAGCCGAGCAACCCGTGAAAAACATCATCATCATCTTGAGCAAAATCTGTCCAATGATGCTTCAGACAGGAGAGAAGAAGAAGAAGTTTTATATGGATTTAAATCTGAAAACAAAAGAGTTCAATATCTTATTAATAACATTTAAAAAAATGTATACATAAATGCATATTTGGAAAATCAAAGCCCTTATGGTTTGTATTTAAACAGGAACTTCATCTTCTGAATCTTTGCTTGGACAAAATTCAAAAACCAAAAGCGAAAAGTTAGTCATATCACCTCTCTATTTTAATTCATCCCTCTCTCAATATAAATGAACTAATAATGCCTTTCTTTTTATTTATGATTTTTGTACATATATTTTTATTTTGATTTGTGTCTTTTTTTCCTGTATTATAATTTTGATCTTACCGACGCATGTATATGTAGATCTTCCTATTTTATTTTGATTTATTATATGAAGTGTAATTCATAATCTAAATATCTTTCTACCTGGCAGCTTAAAAAGAATATAAAGAATGTATTAGGAGGTATGATGGTTTCTATATTAATACTGATTATGTTGTATCCGCTGAGTTTGTCATTGTTGTTTCAAATCAAGTTTCTTAAAAAGAAAAGAAAATAAATAAATAAGAAGAAGAAGGTTGTTTTTTATTTTTATACCAGCCGTTTGAGTTGATGAACTTGATTATTTCACAGTTGTTCTATAGGTTTACTTTAGACATTACATAGTCCAGATCCACAAATATTACCAGATGGTCTCTTTATCTGGACGGACGATCTAAAAATGTATGTTTCTTATTTTCTAGTTCTGATTTAGAGCCAGAAGTTTAATTTAGAGTCAGGAAGGGGGGAAAAAAATCCTGCAAGTATTTCAAGGTGCTTTTATTCAAGATATTGGAGCTTCTTTAGGTCAACAGTTTTAATCTTGATTAAAACATTAACTTGTTCCATTTGGCAGATTTGTCATATAAAGCAAGTTTCAAAAAATTTGTTTTATTTTAGTAGTTAGTAGTGTAGCTGGTAGTTTTATTTTGAAACTAAACTATCTGTATTTTTACTTTTTAAAGAGAAGGAATTGTATAAATACCGGATGCTCTCATGTTTAGATATTCTATGTAGAAATAGAACAGTCCATTTGCCATTCCATTTCAAATTTACTTTTCCTGTTTAATCTCATTTAGACTTAAAACCAGCTCTTATATCTTTATGAAAAGTTACTTGTAAGTTATTTCTGTGTCGTTTTTCGCTTTCAAAGATATTTGCAATAGAAATTAGACAAAAAATATTTTCGTTTTTGACAAGCAGGATGGGACAGATTACAGAAATTGCAGTTCTGATATCTCTAATGAGAGTCTTAACTAAACAATAAGAAATGAATACAATCAGAACACAATGGAAATGTTAGCAGATTTGGTCGTTTACTAAGATTTGGTTCTGTCAGATGGATCTTTTTAATTATCCGTAGATAATTAAAGTAAGTAAAACTCTGGGGTGCCAATAGTTTATGCCGATACCCGAGCATCTACATCTCAAGTGAAAAGGCAACTGGGTTGAGTCTGGTGCAGTTTACCTGTTGTCCTGAAGTTTGAAGGCAGAAATCCAGGAACAGAAGCAGGAGAGGCAACATTTCTCACATCCAGAGAGGACAAAAAAAAAAAAAACTCAGTATCTTCAATCTGCCGATTAAACTTCCACACAATGAAACTTTAAGTCCAACATGCACAACTCAGCTCAGGAAAAAACACACGGATGGCAACATCCTCCGTTCGGCAACACAATGGGAAACTATTCCAGCTGGACTAGCTGTTGGCAAACTGAAAGCTGCAGAGCAAACATCAAGGCTCTTATAATAACCAACAACAGGGTGGAACCAGGCCTGGAAGGCGCTATCAGCAGAATCCCTCACCCTCTCTGAGTCTGATGTGGGAGGAAATAACCCAGAAATTACAGTAACAACTTACTGAGAGACCCGGTGGCCCGCTGCTGTCCTTTTCCTCTAATGTGGGAGGGCAACGTAAGAGAAACAAAGCAAAGACAGGAACTTCGCAGCAGAGGTCGTCTCCTCCCACGTGACCCCCAGGGGTGCCAGCAGAGGCACTGGTGAAATCCTCACCAGTGCGACGGTCCTGTGGAGACAAAAGCAGCAGAAAATATATCCGACTCATAAGCAAGAGCATTTTTTCGGTGGCCAATTTATTAGACCTGATTTGATTATCACTGACTTCAGAACCATTTAGAGTCAACCTAGCATCAACGACGAGATGGAGACCCTTCTTCCTGTCGCAGGAGCCACGACGGGAGATGCCTCCAGGTGTCAGAAACCATCCTCAGCACACCTGAGAGGAGAAAACCAAACTGTTCTCCAATAAGAGAACGTCAAACATATTCTTACTCGATTAAAAGTAAAAACTAAAATCACCCGTCCAACGGATCAGATCTGATCTGTTGGCACTGACTGTGTGACAAGGATTCCACCCGACAAAAAAACATAAAGTTAGGTGCAAATTCAGGTATTTTTACGACTGCGATAAATAAAAAACATATTAAAAAAAATACATTTTACATGGCATTTTGCATGTTTTTTAAGCGAATAATTCTTAAATGCTAAGATGCTAAGATAAGTTTAAGAAAAAACTTATTTGATGTTGACAATCAGATGTAAAGCTCAGATGAAGTAAGAAGTTCTGTCTAGGAAAAGTGTGAGGAACCGTCTCTGCTAGACAGGAAGTCGGTGAGATGGATTTCCTCATCAGCTGACTCGACTCGTCTGCTTCCCAGGATGAAAAAGAAGAACAACATGTGAAAGCTGACTTTCTTCCTGTTTTATCTGAGATCGACTCGATCAGCAGCCGCAGGGAGAGCACGACCGCACACGGGGGTTAGAGGTCAAACTGCAAGCTTGGCGAACAATGGCAGGAAGCAGGCGATAAGTAAGCTGAGCATGAAATCTTACAGAATCCTCGGCAGATGTTCCGCGCACATCCGAACAAAGGGATCACCACACATCCAGTTAAACATCAGGTTCCCAACATCCTGCGTCAACAACTAACCAGTGAAAGTCCCAGATAGAGCACAATTTCTGCCATCCTACTCTATTTAATCACCTCTTAAGGTCTGAGAAGTTCACATGCTCCAGTATCTCACCTGTAGCTTGGCGGTCTTCTGCAGATTCAAAGCTTTTGCATACATATTTAATTAGCCGTAATTTGTCTAAATACACAAATAAATCTGAATTAATGAAAGTCAGTGGGAGAAGGAAAGGATGTACAAATAAAACTTCCTGTGCTGGTTTTCATGTAGCTTTGCACATATCCCATTTCCAGCCAGTATAAACACCAGCCTGCTAATCAAAAATGAAGTACATCATGACTTAATTGCCATTAACTATTAGCACATTGACATATCTATAATATCATTTTTTATTTAAAGCAACACTAAGTACATTTTCAACCTTCTTAAAATATTTTCATAACATTTGTGATCATACGTCGACTTACAGCTCGTTGAATGACGCCTCTGTCATGGCCTGAGGGGGTCCGTATCGCTTTAACTGGCGCTAAGCAACTTTGAGGAGGGTGGCAGGAACCCTGAGACACAAAACAACTACAAATGTGCTGACTGCTTTATGGCATACGTCACTTCCCCCGTTTTTTATCTCCAACATCATCATCTGACATTGATTCACCACAATTGAATTCATCACCTCATTACTATTCATCCTTCACACAGACACTGGAAACAGAAATGTACTTCAGTCCAACTGCAGGCGACCGGGAGATTAGGATTTTACCACGCTATACGCTGGTGCTCATGGGAAATGCGGTCTTCCTTCAAAACTGAAACTTTAGAGTTGCTTTAATTTATTTGCTTTAAAGATACATTATGTACATATTAATACTCTTAAAAACACAATTATAAATTAATTACAGACAATTTACATCATTGGAAACCATTTGATTAAAAGTAAATCCCCTTCCATAACAATAAAATCTTATAAAACTGGTTTAATCATTAGATTTTTGTTTCAGTTTTAGCTAACATTAGCCCTATCAGACTGGCTAATCTATTTGCTGTAAAAATCCCAGTAAAAGTGAAAATTATTCCTAACAAAGGCAACAAATAAAATTAGCAAATAACTAAATAGTTAATGTAGCTACTGATGTTAGTGTTAGATAGCATTAATATTAAAAATATGGTCAGCTGTTAGCCTAAATGTTAGCATGTCAATGTTTTCCTCCTCAAGTCTGCTGACGCATCCAATGATCAGGAAACAGTTTCTGAGACAAATATCTGTTTATTTGTCTCTTTTTGCGCGTGAAGTTGGACGTGGAGAGAACATGTCGCTGGACAAATGACTTTATTTTTTCCCGCTTCAGGAAATGAGAACCAGCGAAAGAATGTTGACTCCACAGATTTAAATCTCCGCTCTTCACGGATCTAAACATTGATCTGAGCGGTTTATCTGAACGTTCATCTCCTCATGCTGAAGTGGACCAAGTGGTCTGGTGACGGAACCGGTGCCCTCAGCTGTGGGACTGGTTCTCTGGGGTCCAGTTGACCCGTTTTGCTCTTTTTGCTTTGTCATGTCACCGTCCTTGTTCCTCCACAAATCCTGTTTTTCTGCACATTTAACAGAAGCCTTTTTCCCATCGGCCCGTTGACCTCTGTGGAACCAGCAGAACGCCATTCATGGCTTTGCTGATCAGGCATTTCCTGGTACAGTATCTGTGTTTTCGGGCCGCTCTCGTGTCCCCAGAAAGGAAGTGAGCTTGATTTTAAGACAGGAAATGGAGGAAGTTCAGTGAGTTGAGGGGCGATGGTGTGTTTGATGTTCTCCAACCACAAAGATGTCCAGATCCTGCTGAGCAACGTCTGACTTCACACATTCAGGGTGTCGTTTACCGGCATCTAAAAGCCTTCCCATTGGATCAACATCAAATTATAGTGGGAAAACAAAACTAACTGGATTATTTAATCCTGAATTTCCCCTTGGGGATCAATAAAGGGCCATTTTATTTATCTTAATCTAAACAAAAGGTTTGAAACCGCAGCTTTAAAACCGAAACTATGTTTATAATGGACATTAAGATATTTAACACAAAAAAACTGACGAAGTACCAACTAAAGTTTTGTAAGTATAACAATAATGAAGGTTGGTGTTTGCACCACAGATTTTTAGTTTGTGCACTGAAAAATTGCTTTTATTTTCCAAAACAAAATCACTCTACAAGTTGTTTTTTCGTGTCATTAGGTTGGAAACTATCTGCATTCTTAAATCATCTCCCATAAGCGAGTAAAACAAAATCGTAGCAAGTATTTTTATGTAGTTTGTAGTAAAAACATCTCTTTACCCTTAAAAAATATATATATATATATATATACTTTCCTAACTTTTGTGGTCGTACATCGACTTACAGGTTGTTGCATGACACCTCTGGCATCGCCCTAGGGGGTCCGTATCACTTTAAACGGCACTAAGCTATTTTGAGGAGGGTGGCAGGAACCCTGCCACACAAAAGAACTGCGTCACTTCACCCGTTTCTTATCTCCAACATCATCATCTGACATTTTTTCACCACAATTAGATTCATCACCTCATCGCTATTCATCCTTCAAACAGACACTGGAAACAGAAATGAACTTCAATCCAACTGCAGGCGACCGGGAGATTAGGATTTTACCACGCTATTCGCTGGTGCTCATGGGAAATGTAGTCTTCCAAACGCTTTTGTCCACACTGGCCGCCAAAATCAAACAAAACTGAAGCTACTTTAGTTTTACTTTAAAATCACTTCAATACTGATAAAAAGCAAGTGTTAAAAGTTTTGTTTTACTAGAAACAAGTGTAAAAAAAACAAATAATTTTTTTTGTGTTAAGATTTCTTCACTAGGACCAAAAAATTTGAGGTAAGATTTTTTAGTTTTTGCATTGTAGCAGAAAATGTATCCATCCTTTTTTTTTTTTTGCAAAGTTTTGTTTTTATTACTTTACAACATGAAATATCTAAAAGTGAAGTGTTACGAAAGAAGAAGGCCAGAGAAATAGATTTTTTTTTGGCTTCACTTTTATTCACTGGCGCTACCCTGTGGAACCAAACACAGACGGTTCTCCTTTGAGTGAGGGTGACAGTAACGTACAAAAACATAAAAGAAAACACAGACAGTATGAGATCTATAACACACAACTATGATAACAATGATCATCACATAAGCTTGTCTAGTAAATGTGAGAAACTTCATCTTTACTAGAAATCTTAGTTTAAGGATGTCAGTCATAATGTAGGATCCTGTTAAATTAATATTATAGATAAAAAGCTTTAACATTAAGTCCAATAATACTGTTATTTTGTGCAAGACAGAAACTGCTCAGAGTAGTCTGAGTGTGTGTGCTAATATTTTATAACAGGAGCGTCTGAAGCAGAAAAAGTCCCAAAACATAAATAAGTGAAATGCATTAAAATAACTTTTGGTTTGAAATCAGGAAAAAACTAAATCAAACAGCTTTGGAATCTCTTAACAGAAATGAGCTTTTTCCAGTTTGCCCCTGTGTCCGGTTGTTGTGCTATGCCAAGTTTTTTAAAGGTTACATCAGTTTAAATATTGACTGTTCACTCCTGTGGACTTGCTGCAGCGCCCCCTGCAGTGCAGCATCGGTCAGCAACGCGTCGCTTCGTCTGTACTCGTTTCAGGTTCCCGTTTCTGAAGCGGCACAGCTCTGAATCCTTTAGCAGCAAATTAGTTTCAATATTAATGCAAGCAGAGAAAAAGTTTCAAAACTGGAAATCTGAAAAAAATACAAACTATCAAACCTTTTTTTTATTTATTAAAACTTCCTATTTTTCTCTAAATATTATGACTTTATTCTTGTGATAAAATAATAAATCTCCCATTTCCTTGCCACCCTTCAACCTCCGCCCCCATCAGTGACAAAAATAATCTGTAAGACATGAATTGAAAAGAATTCAATTAATAAAATTTGCTTAAAAAAAAACAAATCTAAAACTTAAATAGAAAAAAAAAATCATTTTAAAATGTTTTATTCCAGTTTTTTGAAACGTTTCCTTTTCTGCAATAATTTTGGAAAGTATTTCTCTCCGTCGGCCTGAAAGTAGGTTAGACTAGCGTTGCTGTTAAACCTCCAAACACTGGTCCCCATGGCAACCGTCTCCATCATCCAATCAGCCGGTGAGCTCCACAGGAAGTTCCCGGCTGCACAGCGCCTCCCACTGGCGGGCGAGGAGCGAGATCAGCCTCTCTCTGCTGTCGGCTCCCGGGACAAAGACGCACCACTGCACCTCACCCTCAGCGGCCCTGCTGGCCACGCCCCCTCTGGGCGGAGCCTCCCCCCCCGCCGAGGCAAAGTGGTCCATGGTGAGGTGGCAGAGCAGGTCGGGCCCCGGCAGGTCGTCAAACACCAAGGTCAGAGCCTGAGGGTAAATCTGGTAGCCGAGCAAGACCCGGTCCAGATCCCGGATCCGCCGAGCCTCACAGAGCTGGTAGCGCTCTCTGCAGCGGAGCGAAACGGAAACAGACGATCACATGACCACAAACGAGTTAATTATTGAAACAGGAGGCTTAGACCGAAGGTGAAAAAGATTCTTAGTCTAAACCTGAAACATCCGGACAACAAAGAGTCAAACATAATATTAACTACAATATTAACTACGAAGCACGGCGTCGGAGGTGTCATGGTTCTGGACTGAGGCAAAAATAAATAATAAAACCTAAGAAATATGTTAGTTTTAGTGAAATGTTAGCTCTCTTATAACATCTCTGTTTATCTGCACGATGACGGTTTTTACTAGATGTCAGTAATAACTACGCTGACTAGATAACAATGAGAACAACGTTAAAAACAGAAAACAAACCCGGTACATATGCAGCTGCAGGTGTTCGTGTTGTAACATCTGATATTTACAGATTTATTTCACTTCTAAATACGAGCCGTTAACCTAAACACGCACCATCTGTAACGGTGGCTGCTAGAAAACCTGTGAGCCCAAATTATTAAAAGCTCATAAATATTCGGCTTCATTTCATTTAAAACAAGCGCGTCACTTTCTGATGTGATGCTTTTTTGCAGAAGCTGCCTAAACTTTGAGATGCTAGAGGTGCACGATGTCAGAAAATCTGCTGATGCCGATTATTTTGATTTTATATATATATATATATATATATATATATATATATATAACTACCCTCACCAGCTACTTTACTAGGTACACCCAACTGGTTATTAACGTGAATTCCCAATCAGAACAATCGCATGCCATCAACACGATGCGTTTGAGAGTGTAGACACGGTCAACATGATCAGCTGCAGTTCAAACCGAGCATCAGAACAGGAACGAAAGATGATTTAAGTGACTTTGAACGTGGCGTGGTTGTTGGTGCCAGACGGGCAGAAACTGCTGATCTACTGGGATTTTCACCCACAACCATCTCTAGGGTTTAAAACACGTCGAACCTTGAGGCAGATGGGCTACAGAAGCAGAAGACCACACCGGGGGCCGCTTCTGTCAGCTAAGAACAAGAAACTTGGGCTTCAGTTCACACAGGCTCACCCAAATTGGAGAACAACAGAAAGGAAAAACGTTGCCTGATCAGATGAGTTTCGATTTCTGCTGCCATCCCTTTATGACCACAGTGTTCCATCTTCTGATGGCTACTTCCTGCAGGATAACGCGCCATCATGTCATAAAGCTCAGATCATCTCAGACTGGTTTCTGGAACATGACAATGAGTTCACTGAACTCAAACGGCCTCCACAGTCACCAGATCTCAATCCAATAGACCTTTGGGATGATTTGCATCATGGATGTGCAGCAGACAAATCTGCAGCAACTGCATGATGCTGTCATGTCAATATGTACCTGATAAAGTGGCCGTGAGTTTATATCATCCTGATTTTTTTTATGTTGACCTATTGGCTTACTTTTGTACCACCATTAAGACAACAGCAATAGAAGTCTGTAAACACATCAGCCAGCAATAAATGCATAAGAACATTCGCTGCTAAATCTGCTCAATATAAATTGTGCGATGACGATATATTCCAGATACGTAGAGTCCCACTGTAGAACGCTGATCCTCATGGTTTCTCACCTGGACGGAGGCTCCTTTGCGAAGTCTGGCAGCGGGTAGCTGACGTAGTCTTCGTCCAGCAGGAACACGTCAGAGCTGGTGAGGATCAGCGTCCTGGGCTGAAGGACCGGAGTCCGCTCGGACGAGCCGGCAGAACCGAGGCCGGGGATCTGGACCTGAAGATGAGGAAGACGAGGTTACCGCGGCGCGGTCACCGACTCCACTGCGTTTAATAAAACAGCTGAGAATTAAAATAAATAAATAAATCAGCGTTCACCTGAAAGACCAACAGGTAGAGGAGGATGCTGCAAGAGGACGGAGAAGCCGAGCCGGAGGTCTTCCTCTCAGCCACGATGAAGGTCAGGTCTCCCATCTCCTCCTCGCTGGGATAGATGAACTTCACCTTGCTGCTGTGGATCAGCTCGTAGTTCTGCATCTTGCCTTCAGGAGGAGATGTTCGTGTTTTAATAAAACCAGATTCCAGGCACAAGGAAAAGAAAAGATTATTAGCATTTGATATCTGCGACGTGCATTAAAAAGTAACTTCAAAATATGCTAACGAGCGATTCAATATGCTAACTAGCAATGCAATATGCTAAGTAGCGATTGAATATGCTAATTAGCGATACAATATGCTAACTAGCGATTCAATATGCTAAATTGCGATTCAATGGGCTAAGTAGCGATTCAATATGCTAAGTAGCGATACAATATGCTAACTAGCGATTTAGTAGGCCAACTAGTGATTTAATATGCTAACTAGTGATTCAATATGCTAACTAGTGATTCAATATGCTAACTAGTGATACAATATGTTAACTAGCTATTCAATATGCTAAGTAGCAATTTAGTATGCCAACTAGTGATTTAATATGCTAACTACTGATTCAATATGCTAACTAGTGATTCAATATGCTAACTAGTGATACAATATGTTAACTAGCTATTCAATATGCTAAGTAGCAATTTAGT
Source organism: Orestias chungarensis (assembly GCA_032876305.1). Classification (NCBI taxonomy): domain Eukaryota; kingdom Metazoa; phylum Chordata; class Actinopteri; order Cyprinodontiformes; family Cyprinodontidae; genus Orestias; species Orestias chungarensis. The sequence goes on from JAVLVB010000347.1 coordinate 826,912, forward strand.
ATGCCAACTAGTGATTTAATATGCTAACTACTGATTCAATATGCTAAGTAGCGATACAATATGCTAACTAGCGATTCAATATGCTAACTAGGAATTCAATATGCTACCTAGGAATTCAATATGCTACCAAGCGATACAATATGCTAACTAGCGATTCAATAGGCTAACTAGCGATTCAAGATGCTAAGTAGGGATACAATATGCTAATTATCGATTTAGTATGCCAACTAGCGATTCAATATGCTAACTAGGGATTGGATTCAATATGCTAAGTAGTGATTTACTATAATAACTAGCAATTCAATATGCTAAGTAGCGATACAACATGCTGACTAGCGATACAATATGCTGACTAGTGATTCAATATGCTAAATGGCGATACAATATGCTTACTAGCCTTCGTCATTTTACGTATTCACAAAAAAAGGCAAATTTAATTCACTTAATCCATCAACTAAATCCTTTTTTTTTTTCTTTTTTTTTTTGCAATAGATTATTCGTTTGGTTTGGTAAATTGCTGTTTTTGTAGCCAGTCCTATTCTGTAGCATCGGGGGGTTTAAAGGCTTGGCTACCCGTGTTGGTGTTGGCAAACTGGGAGTAGAAGTCTAGTTCCGACGGCTCCGGAGGAGGAAGCTGCCGCTGCAGGCTGAGAGCCGCCATTAGCTCCTGGAGGAAGATGCCGGTGCCGTAGCCGTCCCTGCTGAGGCAGCATGCGATGTGATCAGCGGAGCGTCCTGCAAGGAGAAGCACTGTTAAAGCGGAGGTGTCCGACGGTCAACGTGTGGTCACAGGAAACTAGTTAGAGAAAGAATTCTTGTATAGATGTTGATGAAAGCATAAGGAAAGAAGGATGTCACCCTCGTTTTAAAAATACAGAAAAGAGAGACGACTTTGAAAGCTAAGTATAAACAGTATATAACAATATATATATAACAATATAAACAATATTCCATCAAACATAAAATCAAAGATAATTATCAATGTTTCTGGTCTGGAATGGGAGGGTATTTGAGCTGGGATTAACGTTTCCGGTTCCCGCAGTCTCTGCTGGAAAAAGAGCGCCTGAATCTGGATCACACTTTGTTCTGGTCCTCAGTAATTATTAGAACCATTCTGGGATGTGACCATTATTTAATTTCCCTTTGGGATAAATAAAGTATTTTTGATTGATTGATTGATTGATTGATTTGATCTGTTGTTGCAAATGCTTTTGCAGGCGTCACGATCAATTGATGTAAACCAGACAATTACTCAACTATGTAGCCTGGATAGTGAGAGGATGGGGCAAATCACCTATTAAAAGAAATTCAAAGTATAGAATCATATATTTATCTATAAAATTATTTGCATGTTCCACAATATATGCAGCTGGATTGTGAGTTTATTCCATCCATCTGTGGGTAAGAAGGGGTGTAGCCATCTGACATCGATATTGGTCCAAAAAAAAAGGTATAATGGATTGTCTCAGCCGGCCTCTAAATATATATATATATATCTCTATCTATAGCTATATCGGCAAAAACACAAGCAGTCCGTTCCAGCGGCTTGAATCCAGCAGGCAGAGCTGTGATCAATACAGAAGTGTTTGCTAGCTTGCTATAATCAGGTGATATCTCTTAATCAAGCCCTTTGTTATATTTAAGGCTACAAAAATTTTAAAAGTATGAATGATTTCTGCCATTATCGTATCGGGACAATATCGGTATCGTATCAAAAGAGAAAAGTTGTATTGGGACTAATTGATTTAATCGATACTTAAAATAGTTGACAGGTAATTCAGTCGTTGATTAGTTGCTCTATAAATCACTTTTACCGTAAGAGAATTTTTAACACAATATGTTATATCTGCGGTCAATAGGTGGCAGTAATGAGCTACGTAACAATGTGATCTACCGGTGGAGCAGTAGAAGAAGAAATTAGCCAATCGTTAGCCTTGTTATGCAAGCGCATGGCTCATAAACACATTTGCCCTGAGCAAGATGGCGGATCAGGAAAATGTAGGAAAGTCGTCTTTGGGTGAGCATCTGAGACCAAAACATGTTGAAGTTGAAGCAGGAGAGGAAGAACCAGCGCGGTAAAATAAGCTAATAAGAAAATAAAGGCGCTAAATACTGTTAATAAACTCAGTTCATATTAATTTAGAGTTGCAGGAGCAACAATAAAGGAACACATGTGGAACAAGACGGTCACCCCCAGCAATGTCTACCACTTACTAACTCTGTTCTAAACATGCTGGTAGAGACACAAGTTCAGATTATTAGTGACAATAATGTCCAACTAAGTCAGAACAAAGAGAAAATAAAATGTGAATTTAAACTTACAGCATAATAAAGGCTAAGATTATTGTTAATATTCTGTATATTCAATAGTTTGTGTTTTTTGGCCAAAAATTTACAAATATTTTTTAGCTCATTTTTACCTTTAAACAAAGTTTAATAAATTACAGTGAATTATCTTAGTAAAAATTTGCTTTTAATAGCTTATATGGGAAAGTAAATGCTAAATAAATTAACAATAAAAAGCGATTAATCGACTGATCGTACAAATAATCGACAGATTAATCGACTATGAGTTGCAGCCACAATTGGGACTACATAGATAAATTTACAAGCTTGATAAGAGATGAAAATGAAACGCTGATTCAGGATCGATGGAAAATGTCCAAAAATGAATTTAAAGGTAGAGGAAAATGAAGCAACTCTGGCTTAAGACGAATAATGAACTTTAAACAGCGGCGTTGGGTTTTTGTATGTCTAGTAAATCTCGAGCCAAACATCGACATGAACATAAAGCCAAATCAAGGCACATCACAGTTTACGTTTCATAGCATCTCATTTTGAATCGCTAAAAATCGGAATCTAACGGTATTTAGATAAAGACGGGCAGCCCGACCGCTCACCTACGAGCCTGAAGTACTGGTCGAACAGTCCCACGTTGACGGCCTGCAGCTCAGACAGGCGGATGCTCAGGCAGCAGCACAGGCTCGTCTCCGGGTCTCCGGGGTTCGAGGCGTCCATCGCGGCGGCTGAAAGGAAACGGCGGACAGGAAGACGTCCCTGAGCGGCAGGTCTGGTTTAACCCGTCGTTTGTGTTCCCGTCCTACCCGAGAGGTGACCCAGCGCCGCGGCCGAGTCCTCCAGCAGGAAGTAGATGCAGTCGGAGGAGAGCAGCATGCAGCAGGCGAGCTCCACCTCTGGCGCTTTGTAGAGGAGCACAGAAAGCCACAAGACGTGCCTCAGGTCCTCCGCCTGGGACTGATGGGAGAGAGGAGATGTTTAGCGTCTCTGAGCAGCAGAAAAATCTGACAGGACACAGAAGCAGAAGACGAAGAAGAAGAAGAAGGCGCTCCTCTGGGATAACCAATAAAAGTTAAAAAGTTCTAATCTAAACTAAGAATCCTTTTTTTAGACAATGATTGTTATCAATAACTTCTTCATCTACAGAATAAATTAAAGCCTATTTTGGATGTTTTTACAAATTTCTGCCTCCAGGAGGCGGTAGAGGAGGATCGATGGATCTCACCAGAGCCACATTTCGACTGAAGTAGCCAAGCAGCTGCTGTCCTCCGAGTCCCGCCAGGAGCTTCAGTCCCGGTGAGAGACCGGGTACCAGGTGGGGGGACGGCTGGTTGTCCTCCGCTTGGAGTCCGGATGAGTTCCAGCTCGGGAGACAAAGCAAGAGACACTTAGAATCCGTAAATAAAACGACGCTCACGCCACAGGCAAATATGAACCTTAGCCGGCAGACTGAACGAACCGATCACGATCGTTTCACCCCGGAGAAATCCTAAATACGCCACAACCATGGGACCAACTTCAATGATGGACTTTTGTGAGACGTGTCGTTTTTCTGCAGCCTAAGAAGCCGGACAAGAACGATGTCTGAAGCAAGCAGTGCTGAGTTTGGCTTTCTCTTTTCTCAGCTTCCTGAGAGCCCAAATAAAATATGGCATCTGATGCTCAGTCACACCAAAACGCATCCAACGCTTCAAGGTTTTTACATTTTGGGCACTTTTTTAGGGTCAAACGCTTCAAACACGCGTCAAGCCGACTTCCTGTCTGTTCAACAGTCTTTTTCTACAATGGCGGATGAAACTGAGAGAGCGGCTCGTCTTAATTAACAAACCAAGAGAGCGTGGTTGTCGGCTGCCTCGGCTCCACATCTGTAACTAGGGGAAAAATCCATCAGCGTTCAGAGTTTGGGGATTTTCTCCACCTCCTCCAGGAGCTTAACGCTGACGAGGGTCGATTTCAGCGCTAGTTTCACTGAAATGCTCAAGCAACCATCTAGACGCCCAAAACGCTCCAAGCGATCTGGTGTCGACGTGCGCAACGTCTAAACCGGAAGCTCTTGACGCTCCAGACGCTTTCGGTGTGAACGCAGCATAAAGCAGAAGCTGCAGCTCAAACTCTCTTAGAGGTTAATCAGAACCAAAGAGGAAGGTGATTCAATCATCTCCCCCCTCTGATCACATCTAAAGCTAATCCGGTCACTGCTCTACGTCTCTCTTAAAGGGACAGTCACACCCTGCAGGAACATTTACACGTCACAGTTTATGAACAACATCCACCTGCTGGAGCTGAGAGGCTTCGGATCGCCGGTGCAGCAGCAGCAGCAAACATCTTTGGACCTGCAGCCTGAAAACAAACAGCGGGTCAGACGATGAGCCGATGGGTCTTAGAGGAAGTCTGGGGTGAGTTTGTTTTCCTCACCTGGTCCGACGTAGCCTGGACAAGGCTCGCAGTGTCGGGGCAGCGCCACCAGCCTCAGCCCCTCAAGAGCGGCTGTTCTCTGGCTCAGCTCAACCAGGAAGGAGCTTCTGTCCCGGGCCAGAGCAAAGAGCAGCAGCAGCCTCCGACCACCAGCGAGCAGATCCACCGAATGCCGACTCCTGGATGAGACACTCCGGTTAAACGGGGACAAAACTAAGCGAATCAAACCTCACACTGCAAAAACCTGATCAAGCATTTCTGTCTAGTTTCCACTTGAAACAACAAAAAAACTTAACTTCCAGTGACCTTTTCAGCAAAATAAAGGAGCTTTTATTTATTAAACTGTTCTTCAATTCAAATAAAGATCAGACTGTGTGCTGCACAACTGGGGTCAGAACCTGAGGCCGTGTTGCGGGTCGGGACAGGAAGTGCCGCCGGCTCCGTCGCCCATCCGAGCGTTTCTCTGTTTGGGGTGAAGAAGCACCGAGCCGAGGGCCACATGGACCAGCCGGCACCAGGAGGACGAAGAGGAGAACGCTCTCTCCCTCGCCAGCGCTGCGAAGTCCATCCTGAGTGCCCAGAGGTTCCTGCGGGTCAGGAAGAGGAGCGAAAGGACGCCGGGGTCCTCTGATCCGACATCTGGCAGGAGGCGGGGCGAGGCCGGAGCTGACGAGGAAGAGGAGCAGACGATGTGGGCGGGGTATCCTCCCTGAGCGTCCTGGCTCTCCTCAACCTCCCAGGAGTTGAGGAGTGATGGGGGAAGAAGCTGAGGAGGAGAGTGAGGCTTCAGGAGAAGCTTGGCGTCCTGTAGAAAAAAAAAAAGAAGGACAAAAAAACTTCGAGAGAGAAACTTCAGCTACGCAACCGTGAAGAAATCCTAATCATCAGAATCAAATGTTTATTCAGTTTTTTATTGGAACCACATCAGATAGCATCACAGTCTGAATGTCGCATTTCCTCAGACTTTTCCGTCATCATCAACGTGAGACGTGCGTCATAATCGTGGGCAGAAGAAGCCAGACGCGGTAAATCTGGACGTGAATGACGTCCGAAGCAAGCGGTGCCAAGTTTGAGTTTCTTTTCTTTTCTCAGCTTCCTTCGTCTTGTTCTGATGTGACGATACGGTCGGCTCTCGTCGCTGTCTCAAACGTTTGACTACTAGCATGAACGACCATGAAAAAATAAAAAAATCCGAGCACCGATTTAAATAAAGCTTTTTGAATTTAGAGTGAATCAATTTAACCCAGTTCTTGATTAGATTCAGTTCAGATATTTGAACCGTGAACCATTCAGGGTCAGAAACAAAGAAAATATCAGGAGATCTTGACGCTCATTTCTGATATTATTGCTGTAATCCATTTTTTTTATGGGTGTTTGTTTTACTGATTTAATGCGACATTCTTCAGACTTCTGTCTGAACGATTCACGACCCACAAAGCGACACGGATGAAGAAGAAGAACGTGGACGTCCCACAGCAGCGCTGCATTTACGTCAGTAACAACCGACGCCGCCGTCTGTGGATGGACGTTAAAGTTAAACTTCGAGCGACGGGAGCCGACCGTTTTGTCACAAGATCGGAACGAGACAAAGAAAGCTGAGATAAAAGAAAGCTAAACTGCGACACTGCTCGCTTCGTACGTCATTTACGTGCAGCATGATTATGACTCATGCCGATCAGACAGATTTTCCTGACGTGTGAACGTCAACACACCACCAGAAAGAAACCACGGTCTGACCTGCAGCAGCGAACTCAGCTCGGTTCTGGTCCGGCGGATCTCCTCGGCCTCAGAAAAGATGAACCAGCGGCTCTGACAGGCTTGGATTCCAAACGAGAGGCAGGAAGCAGGCAGGTCGGCCTGGGAGGTGAGCAGAACCTGGGAATACGGCACCATGAGGTCCACCTGGAGGCCCGCGAGGACTTCCTCCACCGCTAGGCTCTGCTCCCGGTCTGAGGAAAGGGTTTCTGTTAACATCCACCAGCACAGACACACCGAGGCCCAAAACCCTCAGAGCCTAACTAGACTCAGCTTTAGTTATCAGTCCAGTTGAATCTAACCGGATTGTAAAGCTTATGAGCGGTTCTTTTTAACAGACCCTCATTGGATCCTTGTTTTTATTTTAATTAGTTCTCAGTGACTTTGTTCCTCTTTAAAGACGATTCTAAGGAATATAAAGCTTTACGACAGAATAGAATTTATCATTTAGAGTATTTAAAGCTTAAAATTGAAAAAGAAAACATTCATCTTTGTTCATGTTTTTAGGTTTTTTCATGTTAGGTACTCATATGGTATGTTCTGGTCATGTGATGCTAATCCCTACATCAGCCCAGATTTAATTATCTGTGCATCGCTATAATAGACCATCCTCAAATATCAGGCCAGAAGTAATTCTTTCTTTATCAGTCCAGCCAGAAAACCATGCGCAAAAATCCTCGATTTTGTTGTGAATTCTGGGATATTTCGTACTGTTTTCTCAGATTAAATTACAGGGAAGTGTGAAAATATGCAGAAATGTGTGAAAACGTGGGAATAATTTTTACAGATGTAGGAGAACAAACCTGCTTCTCCCTCATATCGTAAGCAGAACATATGATATAACATAGCAGCATAGCTGAGCCAGGTATTTAGTCGCGTTATGCTAACTTTGAGTCCTGGATTTAAGGTCATTTATAATGTAGTATGAGCAAAATATGAACATTGCATAGTTCTGAAATCCAGAATATGTCTAAGAACAAAGCCAGTTGTAACTAACTTAAAGCTCCTGTAGTAAGACGCTGGATCAACTTCAGTCCATCTGCTTGACTTGCTTACTAGTTAGACTACGCTTTAGACTACTAGCTTTAAGCTAGTGTTAGCATGCTAACACTAACGCTTTAAGCAGATGTTACCATGCTAACACTAACATTTTAAGCAGGTGTTAGCATGGTAACACTAACGCTTTAAGCAGGTGTTAGCATGCTAACACCAACCATTTAAGCTAGTGTTAGCATTCTAACTCAGACGCTTTATACTATTAAACTTCATTCGCTTTTATTAGTTTACTGGGCAGATATGACACATCCAATATGGCCGACGTGCCGCCACTGGTGGGACCAAAACGTGTGTTTGTTATGGTGGCACGCAAAATGTCGGACCCTTCACTTTTGGCTGGGGGGGTAGTGTCAAGTAAGAAAATAATCCATTATTTCAAATTTTTAAGAAAAATCAGGCGAATTTACATAAATTTAGATTATATGTATGAGGTGAATAGGCGACTTTATAAGGATTATGTGCACCCCCACATGTTATGCGCCCTTTCCTTGATTTTGAGGGATTTTCTGGGATGGCAGAATCACGATTTTCTGGAGGGACGGCTATCCTTACAAAGTCCAAACGCTTACATCCTTACAAAGTCCAAACGCTTACCTCCTTCCTGATTGGCTGACATGGAGTCATGTGACCAGCAGAGCAGCCCAAGCCGCCGGTCTGTCAGAACCAGACACGCCCCCGTCTGCTTCACCCCCTCACCGACCACAACGCAGCAGCACCAATCAAGCCTGCGGACTCGAACCTCCGGCTTCTCGTCACACGGCTGCTCTGGGCCCCCGCCAGGCTCCTCCCCCTCCGCCACGGGCATCGTGGAGGGGGAGGAACCTACCAACTCCTCCCCAGAATCCTCCAGACTCATCTCGAAGTAGCCGTCTCTGGAGCTCGGACTGTAGGAGGAAGAAGAGAATAGTGTACGGAGTAAAACTCACTTTTGCTTACAAACTTCTCATTCAGATTTGATCCTAATCTAGAAAACTAGATTCTAGATTAGGACCGGGTTTCGTTCGGTTCACATCTGAGAGCGGCAGATTTTAAATCCAATTTATTTTTATTATTAACTTGTCCCAGAAATTCGGACAAAAAAAAGCAGAAACATAATAAATTAAAGGTAAAAAAAAGTTGTGGTTTTGCCTTTTTATCCATAAAACATTAAAATAAAAAAATTCACAATAATAATAATTATTATAATAATAATTATGAGTTTTTTAGGGAATCACCTGCGAGGGCCGACTTCAGTTTCCTCCAGGTGAGACCGAACGTCGGACCTCCGCTCCTCCTCCTCTCCCCTCTTCTTCTGCTCCCCGAGAGCGGAGCCGAGCCGCTGGGAGAGCTGGGTAACAAAGTCTTTGTTGGAGGACAGCGAGAAGACAGGCGGAGGAAGTAGAGGACACCAGGGGGCGCTGCAGGCGGAGCAGCGGACTTGACTGCGACTGGAGAAGGAAGCTGAGCAGATACAGCTGGAGGAAAAGGAGATGAATAAAATTTGACTCTGCTAATATTCTCAGACAATTAATCGATCAGAAATCCGATCATTAGACTCGTGCTTACCAGAAGGCTGCAGAAGAAGTCGGGCGAGACGTCGGCGCTCCAGAGGAAGATCCTTCGGAGAGACGAACGGCAGAAAGTTTAACCTGCACAAAAAAACAAACAAACAAGAAAATCTGATTAAATTCTCAGTTTGCCTCCAGTTTAATATGAAGAGTGAAGAACGTCACCATATATAAATAACTTACGAAGTCAACATTTAAACGTGTCATTTAAACTGGAAGTACTTAAATATTTCAATAGAAATATGATTCATGTTCCTCGATTAAATTTATTTACTTTATTTTTTTGTGTCTGTGATGGAGCACATCATTAATTATTTCGCATGTCAACATCAAATAATGGGCGGGGTTTGGGCGGAGCCTGGCGTCTGATTGGCTGCTTCAAAAAGGAACTCAGGGCAGCATCATCCAAGTTTACCGTAAATTTGAATCTAGGATCTTATTTATTTATTTTCACAGGATTTGTGGAAATATCTTAAAATGTTGTTAAATTTAATAACTGGAAGCTTCACAGGAGTTCCTGCAACGGCTGGACGATATGAACTCAAACCAGTATCACGATAAATTGTGCGCTTTTACCTCGATAATGATAAATGCTCAACAATTAACTTCAAGTATAAACACCTAACATAATATCTTTGTAGAGGTAATGTCACTTCTGAACAATATGAAGAAACAGGTAGTGTGGCTTGTAAACAAAGTGATAAATAAAACCCAAAGGTGTCGATGCAAAAATAAAAGTTTCCGCCACAGACTTCAAACAGAATCAGTGTTAGCTCCGCCCACTTTCTCAAAGTCTCCGCCTCCGGCGTTAATCTTAGCAAAGTTTAGCAACACGTTACTTTAAAGTGGAGTTTAGAAACTTTCACTGATTTTAAGATCAGGAATAATTGATGAAGGGTCATGAGCGCTGAGCAGAAGACGAAGGAAGGGAGCCGACGCCGCTCACCTGAGCGTGTTCAGCTGACGGCAGGTGGGTGCTGTTGGCGACGCTCCCAGAGGGTGGGGCAGCGTCCACAGGGGGGAGGACAGCAGGGGGGGCGGGGACTTCTTCTTCTTCTTCTTCTCTGCTCGTTACTGCTAAAACAAAGACGTGGAAGATGCTGAGAGAAGGCCGGCAGACGCAGGGAGAGGAGAAGCTGATCCTAAATCAGAGAGTCGCCCGTGTTCAGCCTGAACTCATGAGGTAGTCGCTCTGTTACCAACACGCCTGATACATACATGATTACCTTGGCTGGCGCAGGAGGCCTGCTGGGCCAAGCAGGGCGAGGAGGAAGACGCCGGAGGCAACGCCTTGGTGTCCTCCTCGATCTGACAAAACAGAGAGGGGGAGCTAAACCGGCAGCGGACGAGGGCAACCTTTGACCCCTGCTCTAAACATTAGCAGCTTCATACGGTCAGACTAACAGAGCATTTCCCTTTAGTTTCATATCTAATATATAAAAGCTATTTAATGTGTTTATCTGGAGGAATAATAATAACTGAAACTGGAAGATTAAGAAAGGTCAAAGTTTCTCAGTAAAATAACCACTGAGACCCACAGACGCTGAAATCTAATTTAAATATTGGTAAATTTGAGTTTGGCTTGAATTCATAGTAGAGCACAACAACTAATCGATTTAATCGCTAATGAAAATAGTTGAACACTAATTTAGTCATAGATTAGTTGCTTTATAATCAGGTTTTACCGTAAGCGTCTATTTTTAACACAATCTGTTACACCTGTGGTAAATAGGTGGCAGTAATGAGCTACCTAACGCTGTGATCTACCAGTGGAGCAGTAGAAGAAGAAATCAACCAATCGTTAGCCTTGTTTTGCTAGCGCATGGCTCATAAACACATTTGCCCTGAGCAAGATGGCGGAGCAGGAAAATATAGGAAAGTCTTCTTTAAGTGAACATCTGAGATGAAAACATGTCTGAGTTAAAGCAGGAGAGGAAGAACCAGCGCGGAAAAATAAGCTGATAAGAACATAAACGAGCTAAAATAATCGCTAGTCGCAGCCCTAATTCATAGATTCCTACGATCAAGACTGGGTTTGTTAGATTCTATAATTCAAGTCATAATTTGCTAAGAACATTACAAACCAATAACATTTTGGGAGCTTTTATGCAAGCAGATAAAATCACGACTAAACTTAGAAAGTAGGAAAGTAAAATAACTTAACTTTAAAGTATTCAGATTTTCCCTATTTTCTCCTGGAATAAAATAATATTCGCTTTATTGGTAGATTTTCTTACTTTTTAATCCGAATTGAAGTAAAACAAGCTCCATTATCTTGCTGAGAACTTTCTTGTTAAGCTAGTTTTGTCCAGTTTCAAGTGTTTGAATATGTTATTCCTAGAAACTACATAAAATGTGTCAGGTGTGTGTTTCTGCTGTTAAACATGTGAAATATCTACAATTTAAGCATTTCCACGTGGAACAGTTGTAGCCGTTCCCCATTGATACGTATTTTCGTTCATTCCAGTAAACAAATCTCTCTTCTCAGTCTCAGTTTTCGTTATTTCACATGAAATAATGAGAATCGGCTCCGACGCCACTCACCTTCCTGTCGCCGCTGCTCATCCGATCTTTGACCTCTTTGGCTTTCTGAATGGCTTTCAGCACCTCCACCGTGTCCAGCTCCTTCTCCGTCGTCACTTTGCAGTCCAAGCAAACCTGACAGGAGTCCAGGAGACGCAGCGACAACCATCAGCGGCTAGAATATCAGTTTCACAGGCTAGCAGGTGTAATTCACTTTGCACCGGCTCCATTCATCCTTATCCAGACTTGATTTGTAAATATTCCAGAGGGAAATCACAATTTAAAGTAAATGCTAAATAAAATTAATAATAAAAAGCAGTATCCGTTGGGACCCGAGGGTTCGCCTGTCCCTTGCCCTCCTGTACAAAACGGAGCCTTTCTATCTCACTAAGACGTTCATCTTTCCCGTGAGCCGTCTACCGCATCTTCACAAACAGGAAGCTCGGAGAAAACAGACGGCTAAAATCGGCATCGTTCGCTTTGGACTTTGTTCACGTCTAGGTTTACCACGTCCGGCTTCTTCTGCTGCCCAATTATGAAGCACGAAATGTGACATCGGCTTTTCCAAAATATTCTAAATTTATTCCTAAACATGGAAGCGGCATATATTTCATTTTACATGGAGGTTAAAGGATGGGGATGAGTTCAGAGCTCTCTGTACCTCTGCTGCTCGGTCTCCAAACTGGGCCAGGACTTTGGTTCTGTAGTCTGGGATGATGCACATGGGGTTACTGGAAAGGTTGAGCTTCTCCAAACATGGCAGCGCTCCGATGTTCCTGATCTCCTCCAGCTGCGAAAACACAAAGTAGCAAAAATCACCCTCTGCAGGTTCCCTACACGCCGCAGCCTGTTTAGCAGAGCTACGGTAGCAGTGAAGCGTACCTGGGCCAGCTGGTTGTGGCTGAGGTCCAGGTTGACCAGCGAGTAGAGCTTGGAGAGGCCGCTCAGCTTCTCCAGCCGGTTTCCAGCCAGGCTCAGCGTCTTGATGTTCCCCAGACAGGTGTGAGCAGCTTCCAGCGTCCGCAGGCAGTTGTAGGACAGGTCAACGTGGACGAGGTTGTAGAGGTGCTGCAGACGCAAAGCAGGCGGCTCAGGAGTCTACGAACTGAAAGCCCACCATGAAGTTCTGACGTACAAAAAGCCGATGGCGCGCCTCTGATCGGATGTAAACTACGGCTGCACAATATCAGAAAATATCAGCATTCTCGGAGAGATATCTGCATGCTTTCTGATTTCTAATCTGTGTTTGAGATACGGTGATAATGTAACGCATCCTACCTATGGGAGTCTTTGTAACGCCATTTGTGTCTAATGTGAGTTAAGATTCTGTCCTACTAGCTAAATATGGCGTTGACCTGAAAAACTTCAGGACTCCTAAAATATATCAGCACACAATTATCAGTCCTATGCAATATAAATATAGCAAGAACTGTTATTTTGACCAGGATATGTTTGAATTAAATGGTGCAGACCAAGCGTAAACAGACACATTACCGCCTACAGCACGTAGGAGTTTGTTTTAAATGAATAAAAAGGTTCTGGCTTTATAGGCAGACTGTTTTTACGTTAAATACCGTATTTTCTGCACTATAGTACAGTCTATAATACTATAACATAGTCCCCCCCAGAAAAATTTGGGCTAAAATCCTTGATTTCGCTGTGAATTGTGAGGCATTTTGTCCTGTTTCCTGCGATGAAATTTCAGTAAAGTGCGAAAAACGTGGGAATAGTTGTAGGGAGAATAAACCTGCTTCTCCCACATCTAGTAAACAGCAAACATGACATAACATAGCAGCATAGCTGAGCCAGTTATTTAGTCCCGTTATGCTAACTTAGAGTCTTGCATCATTTAAGGCGTATGTGTCAGACACATCTGGCCCGTGAGATCATTATATATATCATTTTTGTTAATGGCCCAGCGATATGGAGCGCAGGCAACATAAAAAACACTGCAGATCCCACAATGCACCCCTTCAGCTCTAAGGCCAATCACGCCTCGTTCATTTGGCTCATGGCTGGAACTTTGTTCATGTTTGGTGGCACATATCTGTGTGAGCAGCTCTACTCAGTTATGAAATATAGACGAACATGTAGCCAAAAAAAAAAAGATGCCAGGCGTCCATCTTTGATAGAACGACATTAAGACCAGAGAAAACTGAAATATTTGATTTGATGCGGAAATTTTATTTACATTTCCAGGTTTTGTTGTACAACATGTTCGAAATTTCAATTTGTATAATTTTGACAGGATGTATGTATATCTA
>JAVLVB010000347.1:851790-873591 GCA_032876305.1 Orestias chungarensis
AAATACCCCCCCCCCCCTCCCTCTGCAGAGAGTGGAGTCTTCCAACTCTTTAAATGTGCAGCGACGAGGAAGAGGAGGCACATTCAATGCTTTCTGAGCAGAGTGCATCAAACTGACTGACTCCAAACTGAGGAGAACCAGATCCAAACCCTCTCTGAGATTCTCTGTGAGCCCTCGCCAGGCTACTGCAGATCACAGTTTAGAGCTGCTTTAGAGTTCAGAGAACAGAGAAGATATAATAGAGGAACAAAGGAGGGGAGGGAGGGAGAGAGAGGGAGCCAGACCAGCAGACAAGCTGCTGCTGCAGGGGGAGGACGAGCAGGCTATGCACCAGCCAAAGCCAGAGGTCAAGAGGAGAAGAGAAAGGGAGGTGAAGAGGTAGACGGGCAGAGAGGAGCTCATTCTGGTCTGAAGCAGAATCCCAGCCTGTCTTTGTTGCAGGAGGAGGACGATGTGAAGGAGCGCTGGGTGGGGAGGGGAGCAGTGAGAACCACGAGAAATGCTCTCAGAGATCATGTGCAGGAGGATCTTCCAGCAGCAGAAGCAGCAGGACAACAGGGAGGCCCGTCTGAGTAGGCGGGGCTGGGCCAAGGGCTGCAGCGGGCGCCTCCAGGGCCGCAGCAAGGGGGCGTGGGGGCGGCCCCGGGCACGCCCCCCCCACTGGCACCCGCAGCGCCCCCTGAGGCCGCTGGCGTCCCTGCGTCCGGTTAACGTGAAGGGCAACAGGGCCAGGGGGATGCGGGCGCCGCAGAACACCAACCAGTTCCTGATGCGGGAGAAGTACAGGATGCTGCACCTGCGCTCGGACTCGGTGGGCAGCGACTGCGGCTGCAGCTCCGACAGCGACCCGGAGCTCACCGACATGGACTCCTACCTGGGCGTCCTGGAGAACGCCAGAGGCGGCCTGCTGGACAGTCCCGACCCGCACGGCTCCACGTTGCCGCCGCCGCGGCCGGTTCTGGACAGGGACGGGCCCGGCGTGTTCCTGCAGGAGGACAGCGAGCAGTACTTTCCATCCGAGGACGACCTGCTGCAGAGCCAGAACTTCATGCAGAGAGACTTTGCTCAGTTCTGTGACTTCCTGTGGCCTTGAACAACACAAACCAGGTGAACTAAGATGTTTTGCACCAGAGACTGGGTAAAAATGTTATTTTATGAGGCGTCCAGGTTGGTTCTGATCCATCCTCACTCTCCAACTCAACCAGTCTGAGTCTGCCTGGAGGACCAAAGAACCAAAACCTTCAGGACCTGTGATCTTTTTATTGGACTGACGGCTGATTTGTTGTTGTTCCTTTTTGATTATTTGCTTTATTTTGTACCATTTGTGTCAGAACTTCTCTGTCCTGTCTTTACTGTGCTCTCTGAGGTCTGTTGTTGTTTTACACAAAAGGAAATGGGTGGCTGTCAACCAAACAGCCAATCAGCATCCAGCTGCCCAGATTAGGCCACAGATGATTGGCCGACCAGAGCTTTGTGAATGTGTTTATTTTATTTTGCTGTATGCAGAATTAAAAAGAATATTGTTTATCAAACCTTTTCTCCTGGATTTTCTTACTTTTAAACTAATTATTCATAACGTATTTTTAACTTTAATAATAAAAAAGTAGACTTGTAAACTTTTAAGATATCTTTGACAAATAGTCTATTCTAGACCAACACAACAAAACAGTCGGCATGTAAGAAAATAAATGCATTTTTAATAAAAACGGCAACTCGGATGAGTAATCAAGTCAGAATATAAACTAAGGCATGAAATATGTATAATAAGTGTGTCAAAGGATTTGAAGGACTCCCCTAAGAAAGGTGTAACAGCTAAACAGGACCAGACCAGATGAGGTTTTTATGAAGAAAAAAAACAACTTCAGAAGGGAAATACATTTAAGAGCTTTAATAACAGCAATAATCTTAGATTAGAGTAGTAGAAGAAAGTAGCAGAGTAAAGAAAACTGCCTAGTTTCACGACATGACAGTCTAGGAAAGTCTGACCAGAAGGAACGTCTCAACCCCAGCCTTGAAACTAGGCCTCAGATTTCATTCTGCAGCTCCAGTTAAATTTGTAACCAGAACTTTACAGCCTCAAAACTGTTTCAGGTGTTTTTGATTTACCAGATTGTAACTGGGAGCTGAACTGGAAACCAAACAGTGATCCTGATATTCTGGAGGAGTTTAAATGGATTAAATGAAGAGAAGTGGGTTAATCGGAGCCACTCTGCGCGAGAGAGGAGTTTAATCCTCTCTGATGTATTTCTGAGTCTGACTCAGAAATACATTTAAAATCCAGTACAAGAAGATTATTATTTATGATCACTCCAAATGAAATTTCTGTCTGTTTTTACATTCATACTGGAAATGTTAGGTCAACGCTTTAAATTTAAAACATCAACTTCATATGATCTGAGCCGGCCTGACCAGCGTTTCAGCAAAGCAGAGAGATTTCCAACCTGAGCAGAGACTCACAGTAACATAATTTATCAAATGTTCTTTATTGTAAATAAATACTTCCACACCTCATGTATGCTTTCTATCTTCTTTCCTGCGGAGCCACTCTGGTGACATGGGTGAAAAAAACATGTTACGATGCCACAAATTAATAACGCGTGGGAACGGGATCTTATTCTTTAGCCACGACTTGTTAAAAGCAGCGGTAAAGCTAGCCGTGCTCCGTAGAGTTAGCGGTGTCTCCATCCTTCGGCTCTTCAGTTGTTGATTTAGGGACCGTCAATAAAGTTCTGAACCGAAAACTCTTGAGAAACAAGAATTAATATCTTTCTTGTGATGGCACAGAATGACAAAACAATTGTGTGGAAATATTTTACAGGATGACACAAATGAGGCACACTTGTTTTTATCCAAGATTAACCCATTTTATGTTTTTTGTAAATACATTTCTACTGTAAATATTTGGTATATTTCTTCAATAGCTCCCAGGTCATGTGTTGATTTTGGATAAAACAAGTGTGCCTCATCTGTGGCATCTAGAGGAAACATTTAAGGATGATTTTTATTAAGGAATTTATTGACGGTCCCTAAATCAACAACCGTGTTTCGTAGGAAGAAATCCGTCGGCCTGCATCTGCACGCTAACTCTACGGAGCTTGAACATCCAATATCAAGCTTCAAACTAACTTCACCGTGCTGTTAAACAAGTCGTGGCCACGGAATAGAATCTCGTTCCCTCAAGTTATTAATTCGTGGCCTCGCAGTATATATATTTTTTTCAGCCATGTCACCAGAGGGGCTCCGTATTTTTCTTTTTTTTCCATTATGGCATTGGATCAATCCGTAACTGGTGACATCCAGTGGCAAACTTTCAGACTACAGCCAAGTGAGCATGTTCAGTTTTAGCAAATGGCTTTTTTAAACTTTGACCGTTAGTCCAAAAGCTGCAGAAAATAAAACCGTTAACTTTGTTCGATATGAGTTAGTTTGTGCTCTTCATGTAGAAAAGGGAGGAGGATGTGGATTTAGCCAGCCAATCAGAGACTTCCTGCCTGCAGCAGGTTTGACCTCTTCACGCCGACCTCTGACTGTGGAGATGGAGTGAACCAGAAGCACACGGTGTTTGCTCTGTTTCTTATCTTATCGGAGGCAGAGGCAGCTCAGGGTCTCTCTTTGTTGCATTTAGTCTAACACGGCTGCAGCTTCTGCTTTGTCATCCAAACTCTTGCAATATTTCCTTCACGTGTCAGCTGACTCTGCAGAGAGGAAGTGAGTTTCGATATGATGGACCAATGTTAAAAAAAATGCAATATGTGTAACAGATTACAGGCATTTAGCTAAGTGTCGCATTTCAAGTCTGGAGAGATGTTAACCGTACCAGAATACTTGTGTTTTTGTATTCTAATGCACAAACGTCCACCGATAAAACCTGACCTGAAGGCAGACAGTGAAGTATGCGAAGTCCGAAGGTCCTGTCTGTTTGTCTTAAAGCAGCTTATCTTTTAACGCAGTGTTTGATCAACAGTTGTTGGAAGATTGTAGGACTCTTCCATGTTTCCAGTGAGAAAGCAGCCTCAGGAAAACCTTTGGAGGAATACTAAAACCTTAAACGATCCCAACAATGTCTGGTTACTTGGAAGGGAAGCAAGCTGGTCATGACAATTTTTGCATGAGATTGTAAACTTTTTAAAACCCTTTTTTTTATATTTACAACATATTTCATCCCTCAGCTCCTTCAAAAAGTCATGTTTTATAATCCAGCCCACTGGAATTGGCTTTGCAAACACTAACTGAAAAATCTCTAACAATTTAGGTGAAAGAGCAACCATCCAAAAACAAGTTTAGGCAGAGTTATAGCATGAAGGACGGTTAGGGAAGTCGCTGACACACCCACAGACAGACACACAAACAGCCCAGCAACAGCGTTAACACCTCAGATGTGAAGGCTTTTTTTCTCTTTGTGCTGAATCGTCGCTGTGCGTGAACCAGTTCTGCACCAGGGAACCGATTATAATGGTCACAGAGCTGAAATACGATACTGATAGATGCAGAGACAGAACTCCAGCCTGAGGGTGAAAACTAACGTTGGTAGAAGTTCCTGACAGTTTGTTCCTTAATAAATCAAAATCGAAAATGCAAAATACAAAGTTATATATAGTTTATCAGGGACTGACCTGTTGGAGAAAATGTCAAACAAAATAAGAATCAATATTTCTGCTGCTACTTTGTCAGAAGTTGATGTTACAGTGGATCGCCGTCCAACTTTGTCCCAGTACTGAATGATTTCCTTATAAAACGGCTATTCAGTTCACAAGATTCTGCTCTGAAATTAATTTGAATAAGTTCAACCGAACTTAAATTTTAAATTAATTTTCATTCAGTTCAATCAAATTTAGTTGAGTTCGATTCATTTCAGTTCGAATCCCTATTATCCAACCAGGTCATCCTGGTAGGGTCCTGAGGGTCTGCTGGTTCTTACTAGTTTTAACTGATAGCATCCACGGTTCCTTACAGTCAGTGTTTCAGCGGCTCTAAAGAAGCCTCTTGGAGATAATTAAGATCATGGATTTTAGATTCTGGTTTCCACTGCAATCATGAATGCATTCTAAAGCATATTTGGTGTTTCAGGTATTAAAATAGGCCGTTATATGTGTTTTAAAGAGAATCTCCATATAATGGATTTCTCACTAATGAATAAACAATATTCTTTCCTGCTGCTGTTCGATTCTAAAAAAAATAAAGACATGTTATACCTTCATTTCTACGTTCATAATTCTAGATTACAATTTGTCTTTTGTTTACTAAGAAAAAAATATTTATAGACGATTAAAAGGCAGTCATTTTTATTCAATTCCAGCTTGAAAAGATCAACTTTGTAACATCCAAACAAACGAGAGCAACCAGAAAAGTAGATATAAATCATTTGAGGCAGTTCAAACGTAAAACATACCAAACTATCTGCCACAGTTAACTTCTAGATAAACCAAAGAAAACATAAGAGACAACCCCTAATCTTTGTCTTTAGAGAAAGAATCAGATCTTCTGGTTCTAAAGGATTAGGTCGATTTCTAATCAGTGGTGGACGTGAATGCTGTTCATTGACTTTAGTCCAGCATTTAACACTGTAATCCCATCAAGACTCATTACAAAACTCTCAGATCGCTGCACAAGTACCTCTTAAGCAACTGGTTGTTCGACTTCCTGACCAGTCGGCCCCAACATGTCAGTTTGGACAACCACTCCTCATCCACCATTACCATAAAAACCGGAGTGGCACAAGGCTGTGTGATGAGTCCCTTCCTCTACTCCCTCCTCAACTATGACTGCACACCTGTCCATACCTTTAACGGCATCATCAAGTTTGCAGACGACAACACGGTGATCAGCCTCATCAGAGACAACAATGAGGCCGCCTACAGGGGAGGAGGTGGACCGCCTGGCTGAGCGGTGCAACACAAACAACCTGGGGCTGAAGAGAGAGAAGACCAAGGAGCTCATTGTGGACTGCTGACCCACATTCACCCATCCACATCAAGGAGACAGCGGTGGAACATGTGAACAGCTTTGAGTTCCTGGGAGTCCACACCTCCGAGGACCTGACCTGGACGACCAGCTGCTCCAAACTCATAAAGAAGGCGCACCAGCGCCTCTTCTTCATTTGGACCCTGAGGAAGAACCATCTGTCCTAAGAGATCCTCATGAACTTCTACTGCTACACCATCGAGAGCATGCTCCCCAACTGTATCACAGTCTGGTATAGGAACTGCTATGCCTCGGACCAGAAGGCGTTGCAGAGGGTGGTGAAAACTGCCCAGCGTATTGCCGGAGTACCGCTCCCTGCCATCAAGGACATCTACAGGAAGCGGTGTCTGAAAATGGCTGGGAAAATCATAAAAGACTCCACTCACCCTGCACACACTTTTCTCCATCCTGACCTCTGGGAGGCATTACAGAAGCCTACGGACTAAACCAACCAGGCACCGGACCAGCTTCTAAACGCCTTCTGACACCAGAAGCTGTAAGGACTCTGTTTTCCAGTAACGTTCTCATGAAGAGGATGTTCAGGGTTCTCTATGATTTTGTTGATTTTATGTAAAATCCTTCTTTGTATCATCTCCACATCTGTCCCCAGAACAGACCCAGCCTTCCTTATCAGGTTGTTGAGACTTTTTAGGTCCCTTGCTCTGACGCTGCTGCCCATACAGATGATGGCAAAGGAGATGAAACTCTCAACAACAGATTTATAGAAGATCTGCAACATCTTGCCACAAACCTTGAAGGATTTTAGCTTCCTCATGAAGTACAGTCTATTCTGTCCCTTCTTGTAGACCCTTCACTGTCGCGTCTCCACTCCAGTCTCTTGTCCAGTCTCTTGTCCAGATGAACACCAACGTACTTGTATTCGTCAACCATCTCTACTTCTTCTCCCATGATGGAAATAGGGGTTAGTCTGACCCTGTTTCTCCTGAAATCTACAATCATCTCTTTTGTTTATAAAGTAAAAGTTGTATTTTCTAATATAGGTAAACTGTTTTGCAGACTTCATCTCCTTCATCCGTCTTTCAGGCCATTTATCCCTAATATTTTCCACAGTATCGCGACGACTTTAGCGGGTTTGCAATGATAAACCCTGACAGTGACAATGTAGTCAAAGGTCAATGGCGCTCCACTGTTTCAGGCCAAAAAATAAGGCGGCCGGCCGGACAGAAGGTGAAAAAAGCAAATTGATTGATTGACAGCATCTCAGCGGCGCTCTGGTTTAGTCCTGCTTGGAGATGACATTTCTTAAATCTTAATTCTCCGTCTGAATTTCCCATAATGCCTCGATTGGCAAGCTCTGTTTTTAAATAAAGCAGGAAAGAAAGCAACACTTCACCACAGAGTAACGGCTCTGAAACAAAACCTAGAGCAAATCTACATGAACCCTGAGAGGAAATAAGTCCCAGAACCCCCGACCGAAGGAAATGGAGACGTTTGGTCACGTTTTAGCACATCTGAGGTGAATCAAACAGAGAACAATGTGTTCCTTTATTCTTTAACCACACGCGTTAACCAATCAGGCTGCTGTTGTGGGTCTGCACTTAAACCCAAACCTTGGGAGAAAGCTCCACTTTTCCACCTCGGTGTCTGTGTGAATGGGAGGGGTGTGAGTGTTGTGAACACATGAAGCCGAATGGGGGGGGTGTGCAGAGGATGGAGCTGGATGCCAAAGTCTGGAGTGGAAAAGTACTGCCGTTTGTTCCACGGGCAGAAACTTCCCATTGGGTTGCATGCCTCGGCCAAACAAACCCTGACCAAAACAAATCAAGCAGCTCCAGATCTGGTCCAACTTGTAACAAGATTTATTTCCCATTCTTGGAGGGATTCCACTTCCTCATACCAACCATTATTATCATCTCAACAATCTAAAGGAAGATTAGGAGGCCTGAAAGCCGGCTGCATGTTCTGCAGCTGGGATGCTTCCACTCACACAACAAGCTAACAGCTAACAATACCACTATGGTCAGTTTTAGAGTTTTAGAGAGAAGGATCTCTGTCCCTCTAAACTGCTTTGATTTGATCGATAAAATAACATTTAATCCCTCTAGATTCTATAGTTAGCTTTGCTGTGTTGCTACGACGTGTTCCTCCGCAACCTAGCCGCTAGCAGTAGAGCTTTCTAAAGTAGCTATCCCTTTTGAATGGATTTATTTTATTTTGGAGCTTCTTTAAGCCTCCACCAGCCCACCTCTACTTATTCAATCACAGTTTATTATTATTAATCCATTTTTTTTCCAATGTTCCTTCACACTATTAATGAAATGCGATCTCTACCAGACTTCTGTGTAAACGGTTTATGACCCCCAAAGCAAAGCAGCGCTGTGTTTACGTCAGTGACAACATAGCCGCCGTCTGACCGACGTTAAAGTCGAACGAGACGAAGGAAGCTGAGGAAAAAAGAAAGCTAGACTCGGCACTGCTTGCTTCAGGCGTTAAGTCCAGATTTACATCTGGCTTCTTCTGCTGCACAATTATGACGCACGTTTCACGTTGCTGATGGAAAGTTGGATAAAATGCGACATGAATGTTCATACCTCAAAACAATCAGATACTTATTCGATTTTTGCACCATATATGGAAGAGCAAAATTTCAGATTTATTTTGGTAGAGTGAAAATATGAGAAATTGGGCCGTTCACTGTTTGATCTATGGACCATTTTAAGATTTTTATTTGTTTTGCAGTTTTTTGTTTAAGATTTGGGGGATAAAAACATATTTGAGTTATAAATGGCACCAACGGCTCAAACCTGTTAAACCTAGATAAACATTTTAACAGGTTCAGGTATTTAGTGTAGATTTCCTGCAGGGTGTGAGCTGGTCACGTGACCCAGGTAGTTAGTGTCGAGGGTAGAAGGTCACAAAGATGTTGCGTTAAGGTGTGAGGTGAGGCAGTAAAAGAGGAACGTGAGAACCTGACCCGGTCAACAAAACCTGCTCCACTCACGTCTTTTTGTTTTTGTTCTCCAGGCTCGAGGGGGATTTCACTGAAAAACTAAACCAATTGTTTTTGGCAAAAAGGCTGGTGACTGACCGGGAGATCAAACAGATGTATTTTTTTCTGTGGATGGAGTTTATGATCACACCCTCAGTGCGTCTCACATTTGGACAGATGTCCCCCGTTTGATGAAACAACCACCAGAAGGCAGGAGGCCGTCGTCTCGTTCACATCGAGGGTTCACCAACTTTTCAGCTCTGAGGGTCTGCAATCCCTAAAAGTACAAATAAATATTTTAACCCAACATGAAATATTAGATTTTTCATCTTTAACAAACACGTATAATGATTTCTGAAGTGTTTAGAGATCATTTAATAACATATCTACCATACAAAGGTGTTTAACAGCCATCTTCGAGAGGAGCGTGGCTGTAATAAAGCGTTACCGACGTTCTCTTAAGCATGTCTCGTCTTTTTGGTATATAGAAAACAGAAATTATGTTGTTAATTATATCTAACCTAAACATCTAATCAGTCTGATTAAATGTCTGACATTTAATCAGACTGATTAGATGTTTAGGAGTAAAAGGGGCTTTGTACACGCTCTGGTTTCTGAACGCGGGCCTGATGGGGAGGTGGAGCGCCCACACCAGCACCGAGTAGAGGAGGGGGTTGTGTTGTTATTCTGGTTGTTTGAGCTCAAAGCTCCAATTCAGCTCAGCTCTGAATGTTTTCACCGAGCTGCCAATTCACCCTGAAGCAAAACTCCACTCCTTCGGCTCATAACTCATCTGCCAAAGATTTCATTCCTGCCTGAAAAGCAGAAGCAAAACCAGCAGAAATGGGTCGAGTCACTGATTCATGCTAGCCTGACACGGTTCTCTGCCAGAAGATGATTGGGCGGCTGATGCATTGTTGTTATTTTATTCCCATACTAAATAAATCCTGGTATGTGACTAAAGTAGCTGCTGAAGGTCGCAGCGCCTCCTGCTGGTGGAAGACTCCCAGGAAAGCGTCTCCATCGGCCTACTGAGTGGGTTTAAAACCAAAACTGGACAGAATGAAAGGATTAGTATGCACACGATAAACGATTTTATTGTTTTCTGCGACATTATGCTTCCTGTAGAGTTCATAAATACATGTATTTGTTTTTATTAATTCCTCTTTGTGCCAGACTCTTCAGATCGTTGGGTTTTGAACTTTGACCTTGTGTGTTTTTGTCGCTCAGCGATCAGTCAAGTTGAAGCTGAGCAATCAGAGTGCAGATCACTTCATGAAACTGTGCAGGTTTCGCACCCGGGATGCGTCAAAGTTGCACCCGAAGAAACCCCCCCCCCCCCTAAAACCGTCTCTGTGAACGCTCGGGAATTACAACCAGCAACCTTCACATACAGGCCCAGTTTGAACCAGTTATACATCTGGAGCAACACAAACTTTTTTAGATTTGCTGCTGATCCATTGACTTACACTTGATTCTGGGTTTCAGGCCCTTTCTTTCTCCTTCACTGATCTCTCCCTGCCGCCTCTGGTTTGTTGGGTTGTGTTCAGTTTTGCTGTTGTTACACATTTACAACATTTATCTTCGTGTAAAGGCATATCTGTCTCTATCCGTGTCTGTACCGTCTCCGGTTCTGTTAAAAAGCTCTTGCCATCGCTCGTCATCATGTTCGTGATTATATTGTCGGTTTGCAGCATTCATACTGGTTCGGCTTCAGATCTGAAGTCCTGCAGCCATCTTCTTTCTAGAGATAAGAGTCTTTCTCCATGACCTTTAACCTCCAACCTGCTAACTGTAGAGCCTTGAGTTGTTGATCCATTTCTCTGAGCTTCCCGCTCTGAGGTTGTGCTGAATGCTGGGGCGTCCTCGCCCGGGTTTGACTGGCTGAGATGTTGTTCTCTCAGGAATAATCGGCTTCTCTGAACAATGGACTTCCGAAGGTTTGGAGACGACCTTTAACCCCTCACACTTCAGTTAAATATAGTCAGCACCTGGAAACCTTTAGTTCCAACCCCACAGCCCCGCCCACAGGCGGCTCAGCGCGCTCCCGACGCTGCGCGCCACTGAACCAGAGAACAGCTCCCAGGACAAAACTGCGGAGAAAATGACTTTTATCTGAAATTGAATTAGATGTTTAGCTATTTCTTTTTTGTATAAATCATCAAAGTAAAAATTTCATGGATCTTTTGTTTCTGTTCCTGCAGGAATTTGTAAAAAAATGACCTGATGTCAAATTCACTCAGCTGAGAACCAAATATTCTCTTTATTCTGTTTATTCCAGCAACCTCAGTTTTTCTAAGCAATATTTAAGAAAAAAATATATTAAAAAACTGTACAAAAGGTTTTGGATTTATGATAGATCTGATTTCATATTTTTAGATTTGTTGACCTTCACATTTTTGCTCCATATTGTTTTGGAAGCTCAGCAGTCTCAGAATAAAAGTTTAAACTGTACATTTTCTCCTCGTTTCTGTTAAAGCCGAGTTTTTCTTACCTGAATCGAGTGTTTCCCCATCAGCTTTAGGTCAAATTAAAGATTTACTTTCAGCATTTCAGTAACTTTTAAGCAAGTTTAACTTGCTAATGTACATTTAATCAGTAACATATTAAGCTGATTCACATAAACAAAATCAACGTTTGTATGGAGTCTGAAGGTCATTTAGAGGTCATCCAGCACATATCTGAAAACAGCTGGAAAATCCACAGAAAATCCTTTTCTTACTGTTAACCTTTGTCTTGGTTGTGAATTTTCACAGGCTCCATTAGATAAGCGAGACTTGTCCGTTTTACGTGATGATGTGGAAATTAAGCGTCTTCGCTAGGTTCAGCGTAACCAGAACCAGTTAAAACAAGTTACTTTACGGCATATTAGTATTCATATGTGCAGAATTCAACACGACAGAATCATTGTGATTAAAATTTTGTTTAAGAAAACAGGAGGAAGCATCAATCTATGGATTCTTTCTATGATAAACTGAAGAAAGCAGACGTCTGTGTCCTTTGCCCTCCGTCCAACACAAACCAGTTTAGATCCACTAAATATAAATTTTAGAAAATTAATATTGAATAAAAATATGCAAACAAGTAAAATGTATATTTAAATCAGCCTGTTTTAATATTTTAAGCACCACAAATACCTTAATATGCATAATAAAAGTAATCTTAACACTACAGCAGCAGCTGACATCTAAAGTCGTCCTCTGCAGCCAATCAGCATCAAGCGAAACGAAAGGCGCTCCTTGATTGGCTGCTTTGCAAACGAGTCAAGAAGGATCGCTTCTAGATCCTTCTTCAGGTGCAGCTGCTATAGAGAGAAAACAGTTAACAGCTGAAATACCAGCGACAGACGCCAGCTGGAGAGTAGAAGAAAACAGATGTCAAGTGTTCAGATTTCACGCCAAAAGCACCTGGAGCGTCCAGTTTACATCCAAAGCCGACGTGAATGAGCGTCTAGGGGTGGTAAAAAGTCTTGCGCCGCGTTACTGAGCGTCCAACGTCCAAAATGTTGCAAAAATGAGTTGAACTTTGGCCGTGGACCCATCAGAGAGCTCCTTCTATGTGACGTACTGACAAACTTTCCAACATGGCGGAAGATTCTGAAGGGATGATGGAGGACAGATTTATTGTGGCTGTTTTCTCTAATTCCAGGGAAACTAGCGCTAAAATCGACCCTCGTCAGCGTCAAGCTCCTGGAGGAGAAAATCACCAAACTCTGAACGCTGCTGGATTTTTCCGCTCTCTTGGTTTTTTTTAATTAAATAAAACCGAGACACTCTCTCAGTTTCATCCGCCATTATACAAAAAGTCAGTTGAAGAGACAGGAAGTGGGGACGCTTGACTCTCTTTTGAAGTGTCCTACCCCAAAAAACTGCACAAACTGTAAAAACGCGTCAGACACTCATTTGGTGTGAACGCAGCCTTAGAGAAGCTAAACTGTGGTGATAGATCAGGATAAGCTAACCTAACATGAGAACGACCGTCAGATGCTAAAGCCAGAGACAGGAGCGGTTGATCAGACCTCAACCGTCATGGTTTCTTTTGAGTTTTACTGATTCGTCCAAATCTCTGAAGGCCGTCCCAGCGGGACTTTCTACTCGTTTAAATGACAAACCAGCAACCATGAAAAACCCATGAAGAAGAGAGAGACTCTTTAGTTTCAGATGAACCACAACAGCTTTCATCTTCGCTTTGGTCCGAAGGATTCAGTCAGTGGAAGCGTCCCGGTGTGTACCTTTAACTGGGAGCTCCTTCTTCCCAGTCCAAAGCTGGTCCAGAAAGACCCGACGGTTCGTCTCAATCTAAGCTTAGCTCAGCCGGGATTCACCTGAAGGGAAGAGTTTAAACACGTGAAATCCACAAAAATGTGTAAAGATAAAACAAAACTGTAACCACGGGTCAAACGGTTTGTCCCAGGTTCCAGTGACACGACCCGTCAAGAGTGTTTGGAGACCAGAGCGACCCGTGTTTGACCTTTCTGACCTCCGACGGAGATGGAAAAACCAACAGACGGCAAAGACGCACAAACACCCGAATCAGGGCAAAACTTCAACAGCAGATTTATCGTTTTCAACTGTAAAATAAAACTGTTGAAAAGCAAACGGAAAAAGATTTGTTCGTTAAAGACAAATAAATAAAATTAAAGGAATACATTTGATTCGGTTTTGTATTTATTCGTGTGTCAAAGAAACATCTTGGGGGAAATGTCAGTCAGGACTAAAACTGACGCTGCGTTCACACCAAACGTGTCTAACGCTTTAAAGTTGGAGTTCACTTTTTAAGGGTCAGACGCTTCAAAGAGCCTCAAGCGTCCCCACTTCCTGTCTTCTCTGGTCGGACTTCCTGTCCCTTCATCTGTCTGTTTGTACAATAGCGGATGAAACAGAGAGCGGCTCGTCTTTATTTAATAAAACAAGAGAGCGTCGTTGTCGGCTCCATATCTGTTACTATGGGAAAGATCCAGCAGCGTTCAGAGTTTGGTGATTTTCTCCTCCAGGAGCTTAAAGCTGACGAGGGTCGATTTCAGCGATAGTTTCACTGGAATTAGAGAAAACAGCCACAATAAATCTAACCCCCATCATCATTTCAGAATCTACGTCACATAGAAGGAGCTCTCTGATTGGTCGACGCTCAAGCTTACTTTTTCCCAACTCGAGCGTTTGGAGCGTCTGACGCCGCGAGACTTTGACGCTCCTTGATGCGCATTTTCATTGACTTTGCATGTAAACGTGACGCTCTTGTAGCTTTCGGTGTAAACGCAGCATAAGAGCGGATCAGGGATTTTAGTGACGAGTGCGATCTCTTTTCCTCGATCCGTTCATCCTGCATCACTTCTCTTCTTCTTCTCCTGCTTTTCTTCTCTCCTCTTTCTGCAGCTCCTCCTGCTCTTTGGCGTCAGCCTCCTTCAGCTTCTCATCCACGTCCTGCGGGATCTCCACCTCCATCAGGTTCTCCATGCCGTGCTCCGGCTCGTCGCCGATCAGCACCTGGGCGTTCGCAGACGTAAGAAAATTAAATAAAACAAAAAAACTGGAGCTTAGATCGCAGCCGGTCGACGTTTCTCTCACCTGGACGAGCTTCTCGCAGGCGGCTCCCACGTGGACGTCCTCCTCCCAGCGGTGGAGCTCCCTGATGACGGGGTAAACGTTCTTCTGTTTGAGCGCCCGTCGGCCGGCTTTAGTCGCCGTCAGCTGTGAGAAGAAAGCGGCTTAAATAAAAAATAAATAAATAAAAAGCTCAAATCTGTGTGAGGGAAAGAGTCGGTACCAGCAGGAGGGTCTCCAGCAGCATCTTCCTGATGTCGGGGTCCTTCTCTCGCTGCTTGTCCTCGGGGAGATACTGCAGGTCCACAGGCAGACCTGAGCAAGAAATCATAAGGATGGGATTTTATTGTGTCAGAATTATCCTCTTCTGGATGTTTAATGGCAGCAAATGATAGATTACAGCTTAAACAACTAATCCATTTAATCGATTATTAAAAAAGCTGACAACTAATTTAGTCGTCGATTAGTTGCTTTATAAGCACATTTTACCGTAAGCATCTATTTTTAATACAATCTGTTATATATGCGGTCAATAGGTGGCAGTAATGAGATCTACCAGTGGAGCAGTAGAAGAAGAAATCAGCCAATCGTTAGCCTTGTTTTGCTAGCACATGGCTCATAAACACATTTGCCCTGAGCAAGATGGCGGAGCAGGAAAATGCAGGAAAGTCGGCTTTACATGAACATCTGAGATGAAAACATGTTGGAGTTTAAGAAGGAGAGGAAGAACCAGCGCGGTAAAATAAGCTAAGAAAATAAACGCGCTAAATACTGTTAATGAATTCAGTTCATATTAATTTAGAGTTGCAGGAGCAACAATAAAGGAACACATGTGGAACAAGACGCTCACCCCCAGCAATGTCTACCACTTACTAACTCTGTTCTAAACATGCTGGTAGAGACACAAGTTCAGATTATTAGGAACAATAATGTTCAACTAAGTCAGAACATTGACAATAAAGTCAAAGTCAACTTTATTGTCAAATGTGGTATATGTTAGCATACAGCACAGATGAAATTACAGTCCTCTTGGACCCACGGTGCTTAAAAAAACTATAAAACCTGTAAGATAAAACATTACTATTTTAAATACCATTTTAAATACTAAGACAGGACAAATCAGTAAAGTAACAGTATAGATTGCACTATTGTCCCGATGGACCCGCGATTCTGGTGCCTCTGCACATGCTGGTAGAGACACAAATTCAGATTATCAGTAACAATAATGTCCAACTAAGTCAACATTCACAATAAAGATCTAATTAAATAGGAATTTATATGGAGAGCATAATAAGGGCTCAGATTATTGTTAATATTCTGAACACTCAATAAGTTTCATGAAATTCTACCTCATTTTTCTATTTTATTCTTAAAAATTAACAAATATTTTACACTGTTGAGATCATTTGTCCCTTTAAACAAAGTTAAATACATTACAGTGAACGGCACAATTCTCTTTATCTTTCCCTTTTTCTTAATGAAAATATGTTTTTAATAGCTTATATGGGAATGTAAATACTGTCACCACATGTGATGTGATGACAAATAAAGATTCCTTGACTAACTGAATTATTAATAAAAAGCGATTAATCATAATAATAATCAACAGATTAATTAATTATGAAAATAATTTTCATTCATTATAATTTACTAGTAAGTGAGAGGAAATTGAATGAGGGATTCAAGGACCAGCAAGCAGAGAGAAGGAAGTTCAAACCTTGTCTTTAATGAAACATGATGATATCCCCTACTCCAACATCTCTCCACTGTCTGAACTTGGATGGTACGAGTTAAAACGAAACAGTCCTCCAATGACTTCTACTAAAAAGCTGAAAACTCATTGATGAACTATTATAACGGAGCCATATCCTCTACTCCAGCTTCATAACCAGACAGCCGGACAGAGATTAAAAGAGGAGCAGTAAAAGCAAATGTGATGGATTAGCAGGTCTTCCTACCATCTCTGCAGCCTGGAAACTAAGCTATTAGCATTTTAACACAATACTCCATAGTATTAGTACCCAAAAAATAAATAAAATGTTCTCATTTTTACTGCAGTGAAGCTCAATGTTGTATCATAAAATCGAAAAATAATCATAAAAAATACAACTCCTGAACTAAAATATGTTAGCTACCACACTCCAAACAGTCCTTTTTGATGCAAGTATTGGCCACACTGGTACTGCTAAGACTACATATTCACTATATTTTGCTTAACTGAATTTGTGTTGAATCTGTGAAGCAACAAAAACGACAATTTCTAATCCATTTTTTTCCATTAAAGCAACCCGAGCTTCCCCATCACCTACACGCCCGACATAGATGCAGAAACTCGTCCAAACGGAGCCCAAACGAACAGACCAGTTTGATTCATTTCACGCTTTAAGGAAATGAGAGATAAAGAAGGCGTGTACTTTCTAAAAATGGACTAACAAAACCCCCAATTATTTATATAAACATCTATTTAAATCTATACGATATACATCCATACAAACAAAAATAGTGGATTTATAAAGGAAACTGATTTAGGTAGGAGTGGAAAAACAAACTTATTTACTCCCTCTGTATTTATTCATGCAACATTTGTATGGTTGACTTTTTTCATTTTATATTATAGTAATTCAAGTCCTTTTCTTTTTTTAAACACATGGCAGCTTTTTAACCTCGTTTCTGAGACTTGCCTTCATTCTCCTCCTCTGTGAGCTCCTCCGGTCCGGCCAGCGGCAGCAGCAGGAACGGCAGGATGTCCACGGCGTCGCTCAGCAGCCACTCGTGATGAGCTGCAGGTCAGAGCAGAAGCATAACTGATCCACCGTTTCCTGCATGATAGCAGTTTTGTCCGAACACACGGTCGAGGAGCTCGTTGTTCTCACCAAGTTGATTACAATTTTATCTGGCCTTCCACAAGAGGGCGCCGCTGCTCACCCTTGAGCAGATAATTATGGCAGAGGACGGACAACAGGGAGGTAAAACCGGGAGTGAACTGCAAGTGGTTCTGTTCCGAAAAATAAAAGCTCTTGACAATCTACTGAGGTTCTCACCTCTGTCTCAACCAAACATTACTGATGTTTCAGGAAGGAGAGGATGTGAGACAGCGGAGGATTGTGAAGATTCAGTGAGTTAGCTGAAGTTTCTCCCGACTTTAAATCATAGTTTTGGATCGTTTTTTTAATTATCCCTTTAAAGCAACACTAAGTAACTTTTCAACCTACATAAACTATTTTCATAACTTTTGTGATCATACTTTGACTTACAGCTCATTGAATGATGCCTCTCTCATGTCAACTTTGAGGAGGGTGGCAGGAACCCTGCCGCACACAACAACTACAAATGCTGACTGCTTTACTGCATACGTCACTTCCCCCGTTTCTTATCTTCAACATCATCATCTGACACTGTTTCACCAGAATTAGATTCATCACCTCATCACTTTTCATCCTTCACACAGACACTGGAAACAGAAATGTACTTCAGTCCAACTGCAGAGATAAGGGTTTTACCACGCTATGCGATGGTGCTCATGGGAAATGAAGTGTTCCTTCAGGGAAAACACTAAAAAATGTTTCGTATTCAGTATTTGAGGGACACTAGTTTATATATTCCATCAGTCTTTAATCCAGCTGACAAAATATAATATTAAAATATAACGATGTGCTTCTTGGTTAAAATTCAACGTATGACAAAATGAATCCCTTCACTGGCGTTTCTGGACCAGCTTTGTTTGTTCTGGTATTCCAGGAAGTTTTCAGGAAGAAGCTCGTCCGCCGATTATCGTTAGTCAGTTGAATGAATCAATATCTCATTATTGGCCAACCTCCATCCGTCGTTCTCACCGTGGTCGAAGCAGCAGTTCCTCAGCGTGCCGATGACTCCGCCCCTCCTCACCACCGACGCCTCATACTGAGTGAACGGCAGCAAGCGCTGGACCACGCACCTGAAACATGCAGACGGCTGACGTTAACGTGGCTTGGACTAGCGTAATCTCTGCGGTGGGACTTGAAAATAGAGATTATCTGTCTGGAATATACTAGAATAACCATCATGTTAACAACTCATCCTTTTTAATTCAATTCAGTTTTCCATTTTGCATCTGATAGGCGTATTTGTTAAAAAACAACAACATAAAAAGCACAAGGGAGCAGAAATTTACAAGACGAAATTCACTTAATAGTTAAACAGTAAACTAATATATGAAGACTAGAGTTAGAGACAGTCGAGTCTGTAGGTTAATATAGAGTTCATAGACTGAAATTCATAAGCCAGTTATATTACAGATGCAATTTAAGTTGGCAACGATCCCAGTTAAAATGTTTTTTAACCAATAAAAGTATCTATTATGTCTTTACAGCTATAGAAAATGAAAGACTTCACATCTTTATGGAAGCGACGTCACTGTCCATATATGGCTGTGTGTTCCTGCGTTGGCGTTCTCAAATGTCCAGATGAAGGGTCAGACCTTTGGTTAAAGACAACTAACGATGGGCTCACCTGTCCGGATCCAAGATGTAGCTCCTGGCCTGGGGCAGCTGGGTAAGGTTGGACAGCAGGGGGCCCAGGAAGTGCAGTTTGGCCTTTTTGTTGTAGCTTTCATTGCAGAAGATCTCCACCAGCTTGGCCAGACCAATCTGTTCCTGGAGGACCTGAGAGAACAACAGTCAAACAACTGAGGTCCAACTCCAAGTCTGTTCATGCCTACGGGTTTAAAAACAGGATCAGCAGAAATAACCTCGAACACGGTCCTGCAGGTTTTCTCGAGGCGGCTCAGGTTGGACAGGATGGTCGAGATCTGATCGGCGAACACGTATTCTGGATCCTGAAGGTTCTTCAGCAGCACTGGGAGAACTTTAACCTCAGTGACTAAAACCTGGGAAACACAAGAACGCACAGAGACTGACAGCTTTTACACTGGAAACCAACTAAACCGCACCCAGAGGTCAGGGGTGGTCGGTTGAGGTTTTCCTCAGATGTTCCGCTTCACGATATGAAGATCCATTCAGAAATATCTCGTTCTTGTAACTCAGACTGTGTGGTTGTGAATTAAGTTTTGTAAACTTGTCAGATAAAATGTTTGAGAAATCCTGTTTGGATGGAAGTGTAAATTAGCCATGGTACAAATATGTTGGGGTTGTAGATCAGAACCAGCGAGAGAAATTAGATCCATGGTTATAACTACCCATTCTGACAAAACCCCAGGGCTGGGATTCAAACACACGACCTTCTAGCTGCAAGGCAGCAGTGCCATTATCTGGGCCATCATGAAACGAGGCAATATATAGGTTTTTCCTAAATCTTTATATCACGTCTATGACCTCCTAGCATGTTTATATTACCTTGAATTTGACATTCAGACGTGCCTTCAAACTCAGCATTTACCCAAAACATAATTGGGTCTGACAATAACTGATGAATAACTGACTGACAGAATCAGAACAGCCTATATTTGGCAAAACAAATCAGATAGTTGCATGTGGACCAGAATAACTAATTTCAGTACAATAGGTTTAGTTAGCATGCAGCTGTTAGCATGTTAAGAAATGTTATCATATATGTGCTTTTAGCAAAGCACATATATGATAACAGCTAACATGGTTTTGTTGGTAAAAATGCTAATGATAGCGTCTTAGCTTCTGTTAGCACAGCATTTCATAGCTACTCCTACATAGCACACATTAGCCACACTTCACTTAATGCTAGCATGTTTCCTTAATAATGCTCGCTACGTAGCTAATGTGGCTAGCTAAGCTAACAATGTTACTTATTGTGTTATTAGCATTGTTTCCAAACACGTATTCACCATTAATGTAAACTAAATAATAACAAATAATAGTATTAAATAAAGTCAAATTCAAATAAACGAGTCAGATGGAGACAGAACCAAATTCTACACAGTCAAATACTTTTGTTAAGTTACTTTGACTTATAGTCCATATGTTTTAGGTTTGTCCTTTTATGTTCTTTTCATTAGCTAATCAGAAAATATATTAGAATAGAGTTGAAGAAGAAAAAAACTAAATATGAACTAAAAGTGATGATTAATATGAGATTTTGTGATATTAGTTTGTCGCTCCCTTTTATTTTCCTGTTGTTTGTTTCTGTGAAGCCAATAAAACCCTAGTATTTCAATGCTGTTTAGAAAATGAAATATACTGAAGTATTCTAATATTTTTACGTATTACTGTTCCATTCACATGTGCTGTATCAGGAAATCTTGCTACTATGATGGGAAACTTTCCCCTGTTTTTATTTGTTTAGAGGTTGTGTTCAGTAGAAAGGGAATTTAACAGCTTGTTAAACAATAACATATTTTCTAACATAAGCAGACTATCCATGTTTAGTGAGGTCAATGTTTGCTTTGCATGGAAACATGACAACATGTTCGTGCTAACATGTTTGCAAATGTTCGCATTTCAGAATTGAGTTGAATTATTCCTGATTCTAAACAGGCTTTAAAGCCCAAAGCTGACGTTTCTTGGGCCGAACTAACAGAACGTTAGAGGAGAATGAGCTGCTCACCTGGTGCAGGGTCTCGTCGGCTGACAGGTTGATCAGGATGTGGTAACAGTCCTTCACTATGGCAATAGAGTAGTCAGAGGTCAGCGCTACCAGAGCAGCAATGAGGTCGGGCTTAGAGCGAAGGAACCGACAACCATCTCTGGAAAACATAAACGGAGATGGTTGGAGCAAGAACAAACTGTTCTGATAAGCATGTCCACGTTTGGGTTTGTTGATGCCCCCCTCCAGAGATCAGCATCCCACCTGCTTCCAGACAGACCCAGGATGTACTCTGTGACCTTTCCCTTCACATCCGGCCTGGTGCTGGGGGTCAGGAAGGTCAGCAGCTCCGTGGCCTCAGAGTCACTCAGCATCTTTCAAACAAAGTAGCTGATAAACACAGACAGGTTGGTTTTAATTTACCATGGATGCAAAAAATTAAATAAATTATATATATATATATATACATATATATATATACATATATATACATATACATATACATATATATATACATACATATATATATACACATATATATACATATATATGTATACACATATATATATACATATGTATACACATATATATACACATATATATACACATATATATACACATATATATACACATATATATACATATATATACACATATATATACATATATACATATACATATATATACATATACATATACATATATATATACATACATATATATATACACATATATATACATATATATGTATACACATATATATATACATATGTATACACATATATATACACATATATATACACATATATATACACATATATATACACATATATATACATATATATACACATATATATA
>JAVLVB010000347.1:873691-887666 GCA_032876305.1 Orestias chungarensis
TATATATATATATATGTATGTATATATATATATGTATGTATATATATATATATATATGTATGTATATATATATATGTATATACATATATATATGTATATGTATATACATATACATTGTAGGTTTGTAGGTTTTCCCTGCATAGAAAAACTACATATTTTTGTCTATTCTTGTGTAAACATACTTGTTTTAAGTGAAAATCTTGTTTTCAGGGAAAAACTCCGCTTATTTGTTAATATTAAAGTATTACCAATTAAAACAAGCTCCTACATCTCCCTGAAAAGTTTCTGAAGCTTCCAAACAGTAGATCTATTTATATTTTAATCATATTTATGCTCAGAAAGCCGGAATCATTCGGCGTTTATTAAAGGTTTTGAGAAAAATCACCTTAAACTCGAGGCACGACTCCTCCTGTTTGCATCCCTCAGTATCCTTAACAGAAAACCGTCCAGGATAAAACATCATGTGGTGAAAACATGCGGACGCGCCGGCTTGAAGCGACGCATCACTTCCGGGTTTCTTCTTCTTCGGGCGCGAATGTGAAGGTGGCAGACGAGCTCAAACGTGGCATTAGCGCCGACAGCTGGAATAAACTGTGTTCTGGAATCTTTGTGGTGGCATTAATCCTGAGACAGCTAAAATCCCCAGGAGTGTTTTAGTTAGAGTTGATACAAAATAAATCTACTGTAAAAACCTTTTCATGTAAATCTAAACAAGCCATTGGATCATATTTCAGCACCATTTGCAGCATTTTACCAGTTTTTTCAGGCTAACCTTTTAAAAGTTGTGGAAAACACTATGAATTATTGCTCATAAGCTCATTTTTATCTGTTTGCTTTATGTCAAACATGCAACTACTATATATTACTACTATGACTACTTTATATTAATATATACACAATGCTTCCTTTTTATGATATTCTATCAAATATGGAAAATATATACAGTTAAATATAACAACTCAGTTGAAATAAAAGCCACAATTTGTCATCCTGGTCAAACTCTTTTTAAAATGACAGTGACTGAGTACAGTTTTCTTTACCGTTCCGTGTTGCTTCACGTTTATAAATGAAATGTTCTATACAGATAAACCAGACTTACTCCAACTAAAGTGAAGCGAATGGTTCCATCTGGGGTGAGTTGGACTTTTAATGGTCTTACTTAAACAGAAACTGCTCATAGTGAACATGACCTGTGGTTTGTGGAAGTTTGGTGTTCAAAACGGTTTTTGTTGACTCTTAAAAAAGAGCAATAAATGAAAATAAGATGTTTATTTCTTGTGTTAGTAGATTTTGTTGTTCATATATTACAAAAGTTTTTAAGCACACATTTTTTGAATTATTTTACTGAGTAATGAGTGCAATAAATTCAGTTACCGTACTAAGAAGCTTTAATACATTGCATTTTTATTTCTGTTTCCCATTAGCTTTAATGTATGCAAAGTAAATAAGCTGCGCATGGATTTATAATTCCCTGTTAAAATGTGCTTTGACCAGCCGTGACTCCTCCAACATGGCGACTCAGACGTCACACCAGCAGCTAACCCAGTCAACTAGTCCGTTGTTGTTATCTCTATGCAGTTAAATAATCAACGGTTAGCCTAACTTCGTCAGAATCTGAGGGTCTTTGCCGTTCACGCCGTTTCTGCATGATTCAGAGGATTCTCTGGAGACTAAAATCTGGCCTGTTATAGGTCAAGAAGAAGCTATGGTTTCCCCCATAAGTCAGTGATTATCTCTCCTGAGTGTTTCTTCGTTGTGGGCAGTGTACCGTATACTGGCCACCTCTGACCCCTGACCTTAACAAATTCCTCAACCTGTTGTGGAACCACCTAAACCTTCACCTGCTGCATCCAAGACAAAAAAAAAGAAGATATTTTGCCTTATCAATATTACTCTAAACAATATTAAACTTGTCTGTATAATATCAGGGTAAATATACTGACACGTTTATGCAGTGGAACATTTTCTTTTCCTAAGTTTCTATTTATGTTCAAATGATTTTAATCGATTTGGAACTGAAATTGTAATGTGTTGTGTAGTACTTGGTTGTTTGACGTATTTCTGAAATATATTTATTTACTATGATTATTTGTTAATTTCTGAAATAGATTGTTAATTTTGTTAATTGTCTGAAATAAAAATTGTCCGTCTCTGAACTAATATCTGCATAACTAATTATCTCAATTTTCATTGACTTAAGTAACTTTTTGTGGAAAAAAAATAAATAAGATGAAAACTATTAAAGACAAACGAGAAAAAGGCTTGAATAACTAGTATTTTTCAATAATCCAGAAGAAAGAAAAAGCTGCTATATTTTACAGAAAAGTAACTTGTAAGCTAGTTTTTTCTTGTTTCAAGTGTGCACTAAAAATTAGACAAAAAAACCCATAGAAAGATAAAAACACAACCTCAATCTGTGGTTTCGTGCTTGAATCCTAGACAGGTGATCACAGAATATTGCTGGAAAAACTCTATAGACTATTTAGTTAGATAATTAACATTTACCACATTCGTACATTTCTGGTTCTTAAACCTTCATTTCCAGACTCTAAATTACTAAACTGTTATTCTGTGAAGAAGCTCATCAGCTCTTAAAGGAGCCTGGTCCATAAAAAAGATCAGAAACTGGGAAAAAAACAGTTTATTTTTAACCATCTAGACTACTTTATTGATATGTTGAAAAAACAATAATAATACACAAACATCTTTCACATAGTGTAACTCCTTAACAGCTGCATTGAAATGCTCGTGATTGATTCCCACACAGTGGACGTCTGATTAAAGGAACAGTTCGCCTTTTCCGAGCGACACCGTGCTCTTCACACCACACGTGTTTCAATCACGTGGAGACGGGAGACGATCTGATCCATCAACAGCCAATAATACTTCAAAACAAACAAACAAACAAACAAAAAAATGAGAATCTGCAGACGGGAACGTTTCAGCGGACGTCCGCGGGGTGGGACAGCAGGAAGTGGGCGTGGCCTCTGGCTTCGTCGCCTCTTTGCGTCAGTCAGAGGAAGGCACTGTGGCGTCTGATTGGTCGAGGTCAGCCTGGGAAATCTGTCAGTCACAGTCCTCCTCCTCCTCTACCTCACTCCGCCTTGTCCTTTCTCTTTGCGGTGAACGGCACTTTGTTGGCGACCGTCGAACCCACGCTGGAGACGCCGCCGGCCACGGCCGACACTCCGCCCTTCACCAGCCCCATCCCCACCGACGGCACCGTGGTCACCGCCGACTTGGTGATCTCCAGGCCCTTCCCGCCCACCCAGGCGACTCCGCCCACCGCGGCGCCGACCACGCCCCTGGTGACGTTGAAGAGGCCGCCGGTGACGCGCCACACCACGCCGGGAGGAGGAGCGGCGGCATGATCCTTACCCGCGTCTGGAGGAGAGGCGACACGGGTTCAGTTACAAAAAACGACTTAACGCACACAAACGCCTCAGATTTGACCTTTCACCTCTAGTTCCCATAGTTCTTATCCAGGATCTAAATCTTCTCTTGTTCATCAAGATTAGGAAAATGCAAAAATTATAACAATATCTTGGTTGAAACGCTGGACATGATGTTAAAAAACAACAACAAATAAATCTCTCCTTACTCAGAGTCTTCCTCTGATTGGTTGAAACGCTGGACATGATGTTAAAAAACAACAACAAATAAATCTCTCCTTACTCAGAGTCTTCCTCTGATTGGTTGAAACGCTGGACATGATGTTAAAAAACAACAACAAATAAATCTCTCCTTACTCAGAGTCTTCCTCTGATTGGCTTTCTGGTCTCTTTTTGTGCCGGTTCGTAAATTTCAAATGTTCACACAAATCACAGTAAATGCCATGAAATCAAACGTCTTTGAACGTTTACGTCAGTGACGACGGACGATAGACGTTAAAGTTTGTTAAGCAACTATGGAGTAACATCGCTGTCAGGAAGGTGTACGCACAACTCTAACATTCATATTTACATGTCAATAAAGTTCTTGAACCCCAAATTCTGCTGAAATATCTCTGAGTCTGAGGGTTTGAATCTAAAAGCTGTGAGTGCAAACTCTCATGAATACAACTCTAATTTCTACGGCTATGAACTCTTCCTTTCTCTGTGGAAACGATTTAAACTGTGTGGGTAGGCGTCCCAACGACGTCCCAGACCGGAATAATCGATCCATGATCCCATCAAACACAACCAGCTCCTGGTGGATCAACCACTTGTTTATATAGAGATATATCGATCTTAAATGTGATCCTTCATTTGAGGCTGTTGCTTCAACCGGTCCACTGTCTTCCGCCATCTTTAAATTTGGAGCGGGCTGTGTTTGATGTGATCGTGGATCGATTACCCTGCCCTGTCACGTCATTGTAACTATTTTTTACTCGTACCCACAAAGTTGAATTTGTGTCCACAGAGAAAGGAGGAGTTGGTAGTCGTAAAAATTAGAGTTGTATTCATAAGACTTTGCTCTCACAGCTTTTAGATTTATATTCATATAAAAAACAAGAGTTCTGGGTACGAAAACTTTTTTGACATATAAATACGAAAATATGAATGTTAAAACGGTGCACACACCTTTCTGACAGCGATCTTACTCCAAGCGAGGCGAGCCGACCGTATCGTCACAAGATCGGAACAAGACAAAGGAAGCTGAGAAAAAGCTAAACTCGGCACTGCTCGCTTCGGACGGTTTTTACCTCCAGATTTAGCACGTCTGTCTTCTTCTGCTGCACGATTACGAAGCACGTCTCACGCTGATGACGGAGAAGTCGGATAAAATGCGACATGACCGTTAAACCTGGCAGACTTGATGAAACATGTGGTTCCGAACCGATCCGTTAGAAATAACTTTGCATTGTTTAGCTGGATTTAAATCTGTCTTTGCTTTTAAGAAATATGAATGTGAAAATTGTTATTAAATCGGATCTGAACGGATAACATTTAAGATAATCCATTTTTCCTTTAGCTATTTGATGTTGGTAACCCGAGCGATCGTTTGCTTCATGATACTTGAGTCATTTAAAATGTTTGTGGATCCTCAGGAGGCCAGATCTCCATGGAAACCCAGAGGCGCCTGAACTAGAGCAAAGAGTTGTGTGATGCAACACAGACAGCTGGAGCTGCAGCCGCCGGCGCCTACACACACCGATACTCCTGACAAAACAAGCGTTTCTGAAATAGCAGCAGCAGCCCTGGAGATGCGATTGCACCATTTTCCCCCAAGGATTTAGACCCATCCCTCGGCTCGGGGCTTACCCTCTGGAGAGTGGTTGTCGGCAGGCTCGGCTTCATCCAAGGCCAGGCTGGTGCCGGGCTGAGGCTCCGCGTTCACGCTGTTCACATCCTGTGAAAAAAAATACAAAAATTAAAATAAAACATTTATCAGCAATCATCAAAACGCCAACACACACACAAAAAAAATCTAAACTAATTAGCGGAAACCTTAAAAATTGGGATGCA
Source organism: Orestias chungarensis (assembly GCA_032876305.1). Lineage (NCBI taxonomy): Eukaryota > Metazoa > Chordata > Actinopteri > Cyprinodontiformes > Cyprinodontidae > Orestias > Orestias chungarensis. Next base: position 879,139 of record JAVLVB010000347.1, read on the forward strand.
ACGATGTGCAAAACTTTGACCGATGCAGATTTCCGATATTTAGCTCAGTTGCGTTTATTTCTACAGTCTCAATTGTCGACGCATCGTCTCAGGATACTTTACGGTTAAATCATCGGTTCATTCCAACCGATTCTGAGGTCAGGTCATTACTCAAAATAGCTTAAAACGTTTTCCATGTAAGGAACGCCAGCAGAATGCATAGAGGCAGCATTCCTCCCTCCTGAAGCAAGCATGCAGCGACAGTAGAGAGAAACAACTACCATTTAACAGGAAGAAACTTCAAGCAGAACCAGAACCTGGTCCAGTATGAGCAGTAATTTGATAAGAGTAAACACAAAAAGAAAAATAGGAACTAATCAAGAAGTCTTTGGTCTGTTAAAGCAACACTAAAGAAGTTTCAGTTCTGGTCGATTTTGGCGGCCCACTGTGGACAGAAGCGGTAGAGGTATGTCCCAAGGAAGACTCCATTTCCCATGAGCACCAACGCCTGATCTCCTGGTCAGCTGCGATTGGATTGAACTACATTATTGTTTCCAGTGTCTGTGTGAAGGATGAATAGTGATGAGGTGATGAATCCAATTGTGGTGAAACAAAGTCAGATGTTTGCAGTCGTTATTATGTGGCAGGGTTCCTGCCACCCTCCTCAAAAATTGCTTAGTGCTGGTTAAAGCGATATGAACCCCCTCTGGCCATGACAGAGGCGTCATTCAACTGGCTGTATGTCGACGTACGATCACAGAAGTCATAAAGATATTTTTTGAAGGACCCCAGAAGAATGATGTCCCCCATGTTTACATCAGTAACGACGGACACCGCCGCCTGTGGATGGATGAGCGACGGGATCCGACCATATCATCACAAGATAAGAACAAGGTGAAGGAAGCTGAGAAGAAAACAACAACAACAAACTTCTGCTGCACGATTATGACGGAAAGGACGGATAAATTGCTGTGTGACCTTTCAGACTGCAGACGCTTTACAAACTACAGGACAAGCATCTGATTTCAGTCCTAAATATGGAACCAAAATCGGATTTTCATGGAGTCAGATGTCCAGACGGTCTTTAAAAGGTCGGATATGATTCCCATATTGGATTAGAAAATAAAAACATGGGTCACATTTGCTGCTGCCAACATCTCGGCCTGCTGGTGGTAAATCTTCCACCTGGACGGATCTATGTGAGGAAAAGCAGATTTCTGTGTCTGTTTAAACTTCTAATCATCTCAGGCTCTTGATGTGAACGCTAAAAACTTTCAGATGCTGCTTGGAGGTTTTAATCATATTTCATAAACATTTCATGTTTCAGTCATGCATCATCCACAGCTGAGCTGATGTAACAGATGTGGTTCCTGGTTCTTTAATGTTGAACCTCAGACTGAGCTCAGGATTCCACATCACCAGCATGTCGTGGCATCCTGGGAGCACTGGTGCGTCCTTACCTTCACCATCGTTCCCAGTGCTCGTCCAGACTGAGATGTCAGCCCAGCTCCTGGAGTCTGGAGGAAAAAACCTGCAGCCTTCAGTTTCTTCCTCTCCACCAGAACAACTTTCTGCAGACTTCCTGCAGACCTTCTTCACTCCGCTGCTGCTGCCGACGTGGCGTCTTCTGGACGCACGCGCACACACGCACGCACACGCAAACATCCCGCTGTCAAAGCAGAAGCGGCAGCAGCACACGCTTCCGGTAAGGACCTTCAAAGTAAAGCTCGTGTGTGCTTAGACGCGTTTTAATAAAAACCATCACAAGTGGCTGAAATGAACACTTTAAAATCCGGTGATGTAGAATTAACATTTCAATGAAGTTTAGTATTTATAGGAAATAAATGTGTTCATTTTGAATTTGACCAGCCAAACTGATCTGATCTCATTCGTTTTTTATATATATATAGTATATAGATTATTGCTTTCATTTGTTGCCATGACTAGAAAATAAAATGCATCAAAGCATAATTTTACACAAAGTTAGTGAAAATTATGAAAAACCATGAACAGGAAAGACTCAAATGTTTATTCTGTTACATCTAACAGGCTAAGTCAGACTTTGTTTGTTTTCAGGGGTTTGGATAGAGAGATAAATAAATAAATAAATACAGTAATTAATTAATTGATTAATTAAATAATTAATATATAAAACTAAACGTATTCTGATTTTAACTGGAGTTTATAGGATGAGTCCCAGTTCCACATCAGATGGCCTGTTGTTCCACTTCAGTCACTTGTTTTCAGCCTCTCCTTACAATCAGTTTTCTCTGTGAGTTTTAATCTTCCTCCATAAATTGTGGAGATGAGAACTGACGTTATCATAAAGCATCTGAGCTGAAGGCACAAGTGACCACGTCCTGAGATCACCAATCCATCCATGCTAGACCTTTATTGTGAAAAGCTAAAGTTGTGTGTGCTGCTTGTTTACTCCAGATCCTGCATCAGCAGCTGTTGTTGGCCTCATGTTGTCTGAGGATGGATGAGAAGTCTCACTGTTTTATGCTTGAGATGTAAGTTTAAAACAAAAACATGAGCTAAAAAAACTGCAATAAATGCAGAAATGTGAAGACAAGGACGGATTCTGGTCTAGATTATCCAGATTTGACCGAGCTGCACACAGATTGTACAGATAATCTCATGTTTGACTCTAGAAGACGGATTCCAGGTTTGGGGCCACATCATCAACCCTCCACCACCGTGCATAACAGCTATAACGGGTGTTAGTGCCGATCGGATGGCGTGTTGTTATGACTTCTAACCTTTACGCGTGATTAAATAGTTACTTAAACACACTGAGGTTCACAGGTTGTAATCAGAAACAATCACACATGTAGGGAGCAGACCTAAAAAAAAACTGAGAACCTTTCTGTTAGAATTAAAGTTTTAAAGTTCATTAATGCTCAGACTTTCAAACTTGGGAACAAAACAGCAACCAAACAATTAGACGGTTAAACAACAACAAGAAAACCCAAGCAATCACATCCAGACATGACAGATAATTTATATCTCAATAACTAATAACAACAATTTGAAGACAGTAATGTGAAAGGAAAGACAGAGAGTTAGTGAAAGAAATTTCTTGAGATTGTTTTTGAACCGTTGGGACGAATATAATGGATGTAAATGGAAGGTAGGGTCATAGATCCATGTGACCTTCATGACCTCCTTGGTGTTTACCAGAGGTCCAGTAAGTGGCCTCTGCTGACCCATCTGTTTAATTCTGTCTGCTTCAAATGTTTTAAACCAAATCCTTTCAATCTAGGTTTGGAGAATCCTGATGAAACGACGAGACCAGTTACATTTAAAACTGTCATGATGCCGTAATTAAAGTTTTAATTGAGAAAAATGCACCACGTTAAACAACAGCTAGAATCAAAACGATTTATTCTGTTTACAAAATTAATTAGTTGGTTTTGACAAATTATTTGATTATTTTATTGACCCCTGTCATATGAAACACATCCTAATTTTAGATTTCAATAAACTTTAACAAACTCCGGCAAGGATTCAACATTATCCATAAAAAAAATGTGAATTACTATTTATTTGGCCTTTTATGCTATCTGGCGTCTTGATCTATTGTACTTTTGATACTCAATAAAATAATTCCTGAATAATTTCTGGTAATTTTAGTTCAGGCGCATCTCCGGTCGCCATGTTTGAGGTCCTCAGTGGTGCCGCTCTCAGGGCAGTTGCAGCAAATGTGAAATAATAGACGGAAATTTGACAGAAATATTCAGTGTTTTCGAGCTTTGAGGGATTTTGGCTCCTTGGAACACCGGCGATGAATCTAGAGCTGCTCGGTAATTATCATGAAGGTTTTCTGTTTAATTTTGTTTCCCAGCTCAGGTTTTGCTGTGGTTAGCTTCTCCTGTTAGCCGAGGATGCTAACAGCTAAGAAACGAATCACGTTCAAAACAAAAACTGTTTACGTCGTTAACTCAAGTTACGCTGTTTATGCTCAACAGGGTAAAAAAGGGAACAAATCAAGGAATATTTACAAAGTAGATGTTTTTAATTAATGGGAGCAGAAGCCTGTTAGCTAGCAGCAGTTAGCATGTAAAAATGAATCTGCTTCACCATGGAAACAATAAAGTCAATGGATGAAAAAACAAAACTAATTTAAGTCAAAGAAAGTATTTATTTTTCAGACAGTAAATCCAAATTTATTATATTAACTTAAAATAAAAGCATGCACCAGGAGTTATGGGTCTTATTTATCATAAAAGTGTTTAATCAAAGTTTTTAAGCTTATCTGATGCAAAGTCAGTCATTAATTTCATATGGTGGGTAGAAGGTTCTGTAGATGGGCGGATCTATTCTGCATAAATGTGTATTAATAATAATAACAATAATATGAACCCATGGAAACAAAAGTACAAAGGTTAGCACAGTTTAAATGATGCACATGATTTTGATTACAATAAGTAAAAACCTTTATAAAGATAAAAAGGAGAGTTGAAAACTGTACATAAATAATGAAAACAGTAAAAAGTATTGACATAATAATTATGTAATTGTGTAATTCGTACTATAACATAATATGCTTTTTTAGTATTAGGATAAACAATTAGAAATTCGCTATAAGTAGTTTTAGACTGTTAAGTTTGTAATTTTGGGGAGTAACAGAATTTTAAAATAATTGAACATCACACCCTGATCACGTTATTTACTGATATGACTGCGCATTAAAATATGGTTTATCTGAAAAAGTGATCAGTCTCTTGTCCTAATAATTTTGATCATTGTCACAATAATACATTTTGAAGTGTAGCTTAAAAACTTTAAAAAAAAGCATTTTCATTTTAACTTTTTTTGCCATAGTTTAAACATTGGCGCTTTAATAAATACAAATATTTCTGATTAATTCAGTTACCGTGTGCCTTAGTGATAAGTGATCTGATCTCTTACATTGTAGGGAGTCAGCGAGGGAAATAAAGGTTTGACCATAGAAGAAGAAACTTTAGTTACAGACCCGATAAACCTCGTCGGAAAAACTAAAAACCAAAAAAGTTGTGCAGTTATTTAGGTTTTTCCTTACAAACATCCAGAGTTTCCTTTTTCCCTTCATTTGAGTTTGAGCATAAAACGTGTTCACCAAAAATATAAGGGAAAAAGTGAGGCTGCGTATTGTAAATATTTCCTCATTGCAAAATTACCAGTCAAAATTAATATATCATATAGTTAATATTAGGGTTTTCTGTGAAATTTTAAGAGCTCTTAAGTTAAATTTAGGAATATTAGGAAAAGAGGAAAGAAGAATTTCACCTGACTTTCTCAATGCTGTATATTTATTAATATTTAACCCATGTAAATTAAAAAATGCTTTAGTTATCACAAAAGGAAGTTAAATGTTTGGTGCTCAGCCAAGATTTTCTATTATGAAGCGTTTAATGTGCACATTTTGGACCTTCCTTCTCTAAAATAACGTTGTGTATATTTCAGCAAGTTTACATATATTCTGTATTTTTACTTCGAAAACAATTTAAATTCTTCTTTTGTAAGAAGATGGTGTCTGAAACCTTCACTTATTACACCTAAATATGTTATTTTTTACATTTTTTATGTGTTTTTATTTATGTTTTTACCAACGTTGCTAATGTTGTTGTTGCAGTATGTCGTTATTGTAATATAAGTCATCCGGTTAAATAAAGGTTTATATGTGCATGTTACTGTTTTTAACGACATTAACGCTTTATGTTTTTGTTTTTCCAGAGTCGTTTGGGCAGAACTACCCAGAGGTGAGCCCCCGTTTCTGATCGCTCCTGCAGCCGTTGTTAATTGTCTTGGTTAAGATGTGTTGTCAGCTGCGGCTCCTCGGCTGGATCGCTCTCTTCGCTCTGTCAGAAGGGGTAACTTTTGCTTTCTGTGTCCAGGAGGCAGATGGCACCCTGGACTGCATCAGCATGGCCCTCACCTGCACCTTCAACCGCTGGGGCACCCTGCTGGCCGTGGGGTGCAACGACGGGCGCATTGTAATCTGGGACTTCCTCACTCGAGGGATCGCTAAAATCATCAGTGCACACATTCACCCCGTCTGCTCCTTATGGTGAGAAACGACTCCTCTGGACGTCAGCTGCAGGTGTCTGTCACAATAAAGAAAAAACTGAACAGCAAAATCAAGTAAATCTGGTCTGATCTATTAGAATGGAGTCCAGCTCGGCTAGGTTACGTTAACAGGGCAGGTCTTGATGCTGAATTACAGTATTTTGCTGGAGTGCAAATGTATTTTTCTATGGTCATTCATTCTATAATGAAATGCGACTGCCATCAAACTTCTGTGCACGTAAAGAAGAGCGGAGGCGTCCCAGAGCAGCGCCGTGTTTACATCAGTAATGACGGACGCCGCCGTCCGTGGATGGACGTTAAAGTTGTTGAGCAACGGGAGTTCAGAACAAGACGAAGGAAGCCGAGGAAAAAAAGAAAGCTAAACTCGGCACTGCTTGCTTCGGATATCGTTTATGTCCACATTCACCAGGTCTGGCTTCTCCTGCTGCACAATCTTGGCACACGTCTCACTTTGATGATGGAAAAGTTGGATAAAATGCGAGATAATGGTTAAGACTGAAGACGCTTTAAATACTATTAGATACGAACCCGATTTTTACTTATAATAGTGGAACAATAACGTCTTTGTGGGGGTCAGAGGTCAGGTTTGGGCCGTTCTGCTGTGTGATCGTAGTTCTCTGGTGGTTCGTCTTCTCACCACTCGGTGCTAAAACTGTCCTCCTTTACGTTGTTTTCATCTAAAATAATGAAATCGTGCCCGTTTCCTAAATTTACATCCTGAAAATTCATCATCAAACTTTATTTGTTTTTTGTCCAGTTGGAGTCGAGACGGACACAAACTGGTGAGTGCCTCGACGGACAACATCGTCTCACAGTGGGATGTCCTGACCGGGGACTGTGACCAGAGGTTCCGCTTCCCTTCACCCATCCTGAAACTGCAGTACCACCCCCGGGACATGTGAGTGGTGCCGGGACCGGCGGCATTCTGCCGCCTCGCTGTTCACTAAATCCGTGTTTGTGCTTCAGAGACAAGGTGCTGGTTTGTCCGATGAAGTCAGCTCCCGTCCTACTGACGCTGTCAGACTCCAAGCACGTCGTCCTGCCCGTGGACGACGACTCGGACCTGAACGTGGTGGCGGCCTTCGACCGGAGGGGGGAATATATTTACACCGGCAACGCCAAAGGAAAGGTCAGGCGCCGCGGCAGCCTCTGAGGGGGTGAAAATGTTATTCTTTGTGATAAAATCACTATAACAATTAAAATATCGAAAACAAACAAATTGAAATCAGTTACAGAAAGGATTATGATTTCTGTCACCAAAGTATTGGCAATTAACCATATATATTTATTTATCACTGCTTTAATGCTTTAACTTTTGATGTTTGATGAATACCAAAGAAACAGAATTTTATTGCTATTTCTAAGTTTTTAAATACCGAAAAAAATACAATATTTGTCAATAAGGAATGGATGCATTTAGGGAAGCAACTAACAATTTATTTTAATAATCGATTAATCGCTTTTCATTATTAATTTTATTTAGCCTTTATTTTACCATATAAGCCATTAAGAATGAAAAAGGAAAAGACAACCGTTCACAGCAATTAATTCAACTTAGTTTAAAGGAAGTAATAAGCTCAACAGTGTAAAATATTTGTTCATTTTTTGGCATAAAATACAAAATATGAGGTAGAATTTCATACAAAATATTGAGTGTTCAGCATAGTAGCAACGCAGGCTCTACATTTAAATTTACATTAGATTTAAAATTTAATTTTGTGTTTATTCTGAATGATTGTAGGTGGCATACGTTGCTGGGGGTGAGCGTCTTGTTCCACATGTGTTCCTTTATTGTTGCTCCTGCTACTCTAAATTAATATGAACTGAATTCATTAACAGTATTTAGCACGTTTATTTTCTTATTGGCTTATTTTACCGCGCTGGTTCTTCCTCTCCTGCTTCAACTCCGACATGTTTTGTTCACATTGACCACAGATATAACAGATTGTGTTAAAAATAAACGTTAAAAATTAGTTGTCAACTATTTTAATAATCGATTTAATCGATTAGTTGTTTCAGCTCTAGATGCATTTCTTATAAGACGTGGGTGTAAAAAAACTTTTTTGTCAAAGATGGCATGAATCTAACATACATTAACTGTTGCTTCCAATTTCATTCATTAACTTCAGTTTAGTCATTTGCTGAAAACAAAAATAACTGCTTAAACCTTAATGTGTTTTTATATACATTTAAAACATTAGAATTGCTCTTTTGCTAACTTCTTTAACATTGTTAGCTAACTGTGCAAAAAGAGAAAAAGAAACTATTCAGTTTTGAGGGGGGAGCTGGACCTGGAGGACTACACATCTGCTGTTCTGGGGTACATCAGCAAGTGTGTGGAGGATGTCACCACCACCAAGACTGTGAATTGCCACCCGAACCAGAAACCCTGGCTGAATGCAGAGGCACGTTCTCTGCTGAAAGCCAGGGATGCTGCGTTTAGGTCTGGGGACTCACAAGAGCTCAGGAGGGCAAGA
>JAVLVB010000347.1:887766-899853 GCA_032876305.1 Orestias chungarensis
ATGCTGCTATGGCAGAAGTCCCATACTGTAGATTCTGTGTCCATATTGGAGATTTTGTGTAGCTCAAATCCTATTATTACATTATTTAAAATTGCTATCAGGGTGTAAACTGGACCGGGGGATTAGAATTTCGTCCCACCCCATGTACCACATGTGATGTGATGACAATAAAGATTCCTTGATTCCTTGATTCCTTGATCATGACAAGAAATATTGATAAATTGGAACATAAAGTCTAAACTTGGCTTTCTGGTTTGTCTAAGAGTTCCGGCGCCGTTGAGGACGGCTGCCAGCCAGAGTTGCTCCGTGTCGTCCTGTCTGCTTTTAGTGTGTTCTACTTTTTGTTACCTGTCTTAGATTGTTTTGAGTTTTTTTTTTTGGCCTTTGTTAGGTCATTCTTAGTGTCTAATTTAACAGTTATGCAATAATTTAAGCCTATTATGCGGCGCTGCGTTTTTTTGGCCGTATTTCTGATGGCTGGAGTACTTTTTTTCAGCGGGGCCCCGGCCCTGGCGGAGCATCGCCAGGCTCGCATTGTTCACACAAGGGACCGGAAGAGCGGACCGTACAGGCAGAGACATGATATCTCCAGAGAACTGAGGAGAAAACACCGGTGCTGAGGAAGAGGAGATACCGGGCGTAGCTCCCCTCCATCATAATGGGAAACATGAGATCGCTGGCGAATAAGATGGACGAGGTAACGGCGCTTACAAGGAGCGACGGTGAATTTCATGAGCGATCGCTCCTGGGCTTCACGGAGACGTGGCTGCACGACAACATAACCGACTCTGGTGAGTTTGCCTGGCTGTCAGCTGGTGCGAGGGGACAGGAGTAGCGCCGACGGCAGGAAGAAGAAGGGAGGGGGAGTCGCTGTTTACGTTAATAACAAGTGGTGCCACCCGGGACACGTTATTGTGGGGGAGCGGACATCGAACTTTTAGGAGTCAAACAGACTGCAGACCCCGCACCCCAGAGCTTTCATCGAAGTTTCTGGGGATTTTAATCATGTCACTCTCACCTCAACCCTACGCACCTTCAAGCCGTTTGTGGACTGTAAAACCAGAGACAATAACACAATAGACCTGCTGTATGCTAATGTCAAGGATGCATACAGTGCCACAGCTCTACCTCCACTTGGTAGAGCTGACCACAACACGAAGCCACTCTACATCCCTGCTGTCCAGAGGCAACCTCTGGTCTCCAGAACTGTTCGGCAGTGGTCACCAGAGGCTGAGGAGACCCTCCAGGGATGCTTTGAGGCAACAGACTGGGATGTTCTCTGCGACGCACATGGAGGGGACATCAATAACCTCACGGACTGCATCACGGATTACGTTAACAAACATCATCCCCACCAAGACTGTGTGCTGTTACCCCAACAACAAACCCTCGGTGACCAGGGACATCAAGGAACAGGAAGAAGGCTGCATTCAGGATGGTATTGGGGAGTGGGGACAGAGAGGAGCTGAGGGTAAGGATTGAGGAAGCTGGAGAGCAAGCTCCAGCAGAACAACATGAGGGAGGTGTGGAGTGGGATGAGAGCCGTAACTGGTCACAGCAGGAAGGGCGACCAGCTGATGGAAGTAGACCTACAAGAGGCTAATCACCTAAACCGGTTTTTCAAAATTTGATGAGACACTCTCTGCCCAGCTCCTGCAACGACGCTGTTGGCACCTCATTGACCACACCCGCCTATCCTGCACCCCCCGCACACCACCAACTCTCCTCAACTGCTTCAACATCAACATAGCCCTACTGCCCCTCTTCATCTGAGGGACTCTCCCCACCCTCCCCATAACCATCACTGCAGAAGAGGTGAGAAGAGCGTTCAGTTGCCTGCGTCCAGGAAAGGCGGCTGGTCCTGACGGCCTTAGCCCCCGGGTGCTGAGAGGATGTGCCACTCAGCTGTGTGGGATTTTCCACCACATCTTCACCGTGAGCCTGAGCCAGAGGGTCGTTCCCGACCAGTGGAAAACTTCATGTCTGGTTCCTGTGCCCAAGAAGAAGACACCCACCACACACACAGTGACTACAGGCCTGTTGCCCTGACGTCACATGTCATGAAGTCACTAGAGCGGCTCGTCCTGAAGCACCTGCGTAACATCATCGGACTTTCACTGGACCCCCTGCAGTTCATGTACCAGCCCCCGATGCGAGAGGAAGACGCCATCATCTACCTGCTGCACCGAGTCTACTCGCACCTGGAGGAGGCAGGCAGCAAGGTGAGAGTCATGTTCTTTGACTTCTCTAGTGCGTTCGACACCATCCGACCAGCTCTCCTCAGCAACAAACTCCTGGACATGCGGGTGGACGCTCCACTGGTGGCCTGGATCAGCAACTATCTCACAAGTCGCCCACAGTATGTAAGACTGCAAGACACCATATCAGACACCATACGGAGCAGTACGGGGGTCCCACAGGGGACAGTACTGTCTCCGTTCCTGTTCACGCTCTACACCTCGGATTTCAGGTTTTGCTCACAGTCCTGCCACCTGCAGAAGTTCTCAGACGACTCTGCCTTCGTGGGCTGCATCAGCAGGGACCAGGAGGCCGAGTATAGGAGTGTGGTGGACAGGTTCGTGGAGTGGTGTGGGCTGAACCATCTGCAGCTTAACGTCGGGAAGACAAAGAAGCTGGTGGTGGACTTCAGGAAACAGTGGAACCGCCCAGACCCCGTCATCATCAGCGGCTCAGGTGTGGACATAGTGGATGACTACAAATACCTCGGTGTCCACATAGACAATAAACTGGACTGGTCTAAGAACACACACACTGTCTACAAAAAAGGTCAGAGCAGACTGTACTTCCTCAGGAGGCTAAGATCTTTCAACGTCTGCAGGACTATGCTGCAGATGTTCTACCACTCTGTGGTCGCCAGCGCCATCCTCTACGCTGTCGTGTGCTGGGGCAGCCGGCTGAGGACGGCTGACACCAACAGACTCAACAAGCTCATCAGGAGAGCTGGCTCTGTCCTGGGACTGGAACTGGAGTCTTTGGTGGAGGTGTCAGAGAGGAGGATGCTGAGGAAGCTGCTCAGCATCAAGGACAACACCTCCCACCCCCTACATGCCACGCTGACGGCCTGTCAGAGCACCTTCAGCCGGAGACTGAGACCACCGAGAGTCACCACAGAACGCCACAGGAGGTCTTTCTTACCTGTGGCAATCAGACTGTACAATTCCTCTTCCATCTGCAGGAGGGATACATAGTAGTGTGGTTATTGTTATATGTTGATTGTGTACTGTACTGTGTTGTATGTGAGATGAGTGTGTCGTGTTAAATGTTATTTGTATACTCTGGCACAACAATTTCCTCCGGGATCAATAAAGTCTATCTCATCTTCTCTGATCTTATGTTATAAGAGTATTTTTCATGCTGCTGTGACATTTATTCAACAGCAGCGAACGCTCACAACACACTCAGACGACATCACCAGAAAGGCTAGAGGTTGCACGGATAGGGGAGGCAGGAATAAAGAAAACAGACAAGAGTTTGAACTTTTCGCCTCTCCTGCTGCAGATTCTGGTGTTGAACACAAACACTCAGGAGCTGGTGGCTTCCTTCAGGGTAACGACCGGCACCAGCAACACCACCGCCATCAAATCCATCGAGTTTGCACGGAAGGGCAGGTGAGGAGCGCGCCCGGTGTGTGGGGTCCTGTCTAACGGAGCCGTCTACAGCATGAGGCGATTGAACCCGAACCTTAAACTCGCCGTCTCCTTCCCGGTTCTCTTCATGCAGCTGCTTCCTGATTAACACAGCCGACAGGATCATCCGGGTCTACGACGGCAGAGAGATCCTGACATGCGGCCGGGACGGCGAGCCAGAACCCATGCAGAAGCTACAGGACCTCGTCAACAGGTACGCCAGCGCCCTCCGGAGGTGGCGGGAGCCTTTTACTACTTTAACACGTGTTAATATTTGACCGGTCGATCGCGAGAGGAGGATCGCACGGCATTAAAGGAAGTATCTATCCTGCTGTTTGTCCTTTGATTCACGTACCACGCAGCTAAGTGATGCGCACTCTACGTTAGCTTTGCGTTAGCCGCCTTGGCAAACTAGCATGTCTGAGCAGAGGCGGAGCTAGAAGGGGGGAGTGGGGGGCATCGGAGCCTCCACAGATCTGATTGGACATTCATGCAAGACAAACTAATATGTTTTATACATGAACTTTAAATTCAAGTAGAATATGCTTCGTCATATGAGCACAAAATATGAAACAACAATGATTTAAAATTTAAATAGTTTTTTTTTAATACAAAAACAACGCACAGCTTTTTATACTATTTCAAACTTAAATAGTATAAAAATAAACCTGAATATAATACAAAATGAATGGAATAAAATAAAATGTATAATATGTGGGTAGATGCCGTAGGATTGGTCGTCTTTGAAGTAGCTGGAAAAGTGTGGGCACCCCTGACTCGAGAGTAAACAAAGTATTTAAATGGATTCTGATTGGATATTTAGAGTTTATGCGATCAGACAGAACAAAATTTGGGTATTTTAAACAATAAACTGAAAAAAAAAACGTAACATTTGCAGTGGTTTCTTGCTCATAATTTATTAAAAGTTATGCAACTTAAAAATGACACATAAACCATAAATATTGGAACCAGATAAAGTTCATCTACAGTTTTTATTGTTTAATCGCATAATCTCCACATATAAGACGAAACATCAGGAAGTCTCTCACCTTAACACTCTAGTTTATATTTGTCTGCGCTTAGTTTAAACATGTTCAGTTACGTTCCTTTTTGTGCGTAGAGACGTTTTCTTTTATGTTTGTCGGCCAGGACTCCATGGAAGCGCTGCTGCTTCTCCGGTGATGGCGAGTACATCGTGGCCGGCTCGGCCCGGCAGCACGCCCTCTACATCTGGGAGAAGAGCATCGGGAACCTGGTGAAGATTCTGCACGGGACCCGAGGGGAGCTGCTGCTGGATGTTGCAGTAAGGAGGATTTTTATCGGGCCGTCAAGAGTGGGCAGATCCACAAAAAGAGGAGCTAAGTTGTGATTTTTACATTGATTGAATGTGTTTTAGTGGCATCCTGTTCGACCGATCATCGCCTCCATCTCCAGCGGCGTGGTTTCCATCTGGGCTCAGAACCAGGTGGTACGTATCGGCGATTAGCTCTCATGAGATCGAGCTTTATAGAAGCATCGGTGAGCTTCCACGCGACAGAACCAGACCCGGCTTGACCCGGTTGTGTGTTTTCTTCAGGAAAACTGGAGCGCCTTCGCTCCAGACTTCAAAGAGCTGGACGAGAACGTGGAGTACGAGGAGCGGGAGTCAGAGTTCGACATTGAAGATGAAGACAAAAGCGAACCGGAGCAGACGGGTACCTAACGGACCGCCGGTTCTGGTTCTGGTGTGTGAGGCGTCGTGACGGTTCAGGGGTGAACTTGTGTTGCCGTTTCAGGCGCGGACGCCGCTGAGGACGAGGAGGTGGACGTGACCACCGTGGATCCTATCGTTGCTTTCTGCAGCAGGTTAGAACGGCCAATCAGACGCTCAATCGGTGACAGACCGCCTCTCTGAAAAGTGCGGCATGCGTTCCCATCACACACAGCTCACAGGCAGAAGACAAACGTTGTTCTGTGAACGTCCCACATTTGAACGTCCCACAATTATGAAAATGTCTAACAATTATTTTCATAATTGATTCATCTGTCGATTATTTTTACAATTAATTGTGTTTTATTATTAATTTATTTAGCATTTAAATTAACATTTAATTTTATTTTTATTGTGAATGTTCTGACTTAGTTGGACATTATTGTTACTAATAATCTGAACTTGTGTCTCAACCAGCATGTTTAGAACAGAGTTAGTAAGTCGTAGACATTGCTGGGGGTGAGCGTCTTGTTCATTAACAGTATTTAGAACGTTTATTTTCTTATTCGCTTTTTTTACCGCGCTGGTTCTTCCTCTCCTGCTTAAACTCCAACATGTTTTGGTCTCAGATTTTCAATTAACCCTCTGGAGTTCAGGGTATAATTGGCCGTTTTTGACTACTTTTGATTTTATCTTTATATTCCACTTTTAAAATATGTTTACCCTGTATTGCTTGGTATCATTTTTTTCATTACAACCTTCCCTTTGTAGATTTACATCTATCTTTCCATTTTGACACCATATTAACACAGTGGACCTAAAATCACACAAAAAAACATTAAATCCAAGTAGAAAAAAAATCATATTTTTTACTGTGAAAACCACAAATATTTTTAATGAACCTTTTTCACAATTTAGAATGCAAATATAAATTGAAAATTTCAAAACCAACATACAATATTTCACAGAAAAAAGTAATTTATGACCTTTTTATGCATAAATTCAGGCTTTACTTTAGGCGGTTTTTTTGTGCAGCTATTTACAAAACAATGTAACGTCTCACAAATATGTCAAACAAACCGATTTTAAAACTTAGGATGCAAATAGAAATAGTAAATTTCAAAACCTATATAGACTCTAATCACACAACAAAGTAATTTAACACTATCTACATAAAACGCAGGCAATGCCTCAGAGTTTATGTTTGGCTCTGCTGTCTGAGCCAGAGGAGATCGAGACCTGGTGGGTGTGCCCCTCCGTCGCCGTCCTCTGGGCGGATCTCCGACTCATCTGAGGCTCCTCTCTCTCCTCCTCTCTCTCTTCCTCCAATAAAAACCACGGATCGTCCCTTTAGTTGTAAAAGTTTCCGCTTTCTGGCTCCAATTTGCGCTCCCCCCCCATTTTCCTCGGCTGCCTCCAGCTCGAAGAAGAGCTCCACTGCCGCTCCACAGTCATCCATCGCCTCGTTGTTTTATATCACAAAACCAACCAAACTGTAACCCAAGACACTAAAGTACACGACTACACACTAAGTAAACACTCAAAATACACTAAATATCACTGACCTCTCAAAACTTACTATCTCTCTCTCTCTCTCTCTCTGTCACGGCCGTCGCGTCTGGTTTTACATGGCCTATCAACACAATTTTAAAACTTATATGTAGTTTGAGGTCTCCACTATATATCAACTCATCGACGCCGCATTTTGCTGCTACGCCATCTTTAGTCGGTGACGTAATTTTGACCCGCCGGCGCGTCAATGGTCTCCAGAGGGTTAAGGAAGACTTTACTACATTTTCCTGCTCTGCCATCTTGCTCAGGGCAAATGTGTTTATATAGCCAGGCGCTAGCAAAACAAGGCTAACGATTGGCTGATTTCTTCTTCTGCTGCTCCACTGGTAGATCATAGCGTTAGGAGTTTGGCTCAAACTGAGATCAGAGGAAACCAGAACCGATACAAAATGTTATGGTTTAGAAATGAAACATGGTGGTGGCATCATGCTGTGGGGAGTAAGAGGAGGTAACATTTTGTCAGAAAATGGAAATCAAAGTGTTTTTTAAATAAAACATGTTATGTAGTGAAGGATGCGCGATTTATTGGCATTAAAATCAATATCAGGTCACGTGGTTTTTCTCTGGTCATGTGACTTTGGTAGAAATGCTATGAAGCCAGGAGTGTTGGGTGTTTATTATTTAGGAGCAAGGGTAAAGGCAATTCTTTAAAGAAAGTTTGCTGAGTTTTGATTTAGTTCAAAGGAAATTCAAAAATTAGAACGGTCTAGTCAAAGTTCAGGCCTGAATCACACTGAGAATCTGTGGCAAGACTTCAAAACTGATGTTTTCCCATCTAAAATTAATAAAGAAAATGAACAAAAACCTTAGTTTAGATGTTCAAACTAAAAATTTCTACAGTTCTGACTTAAGTGGGCTGAATAAAGACGCATTCCACACTTTTCAGATTCATATTAGTTTTTTTTAACCCTGATACTGTCATGTTTGATGGATGTCAATGTTATTCTGACTGGGCTTAAATCTTAAAGAACCAGAAACATTATCTCGGCTTTTTCAAAACAAAACACTTTTAATTTAGTTTTAGTGAAGTTTATAAACTTGGTTGTTCAGAAGCTTTTAGGTTTTAATAAAATAATTTTCAGTGTCATAAAATGTGGTTTTCCTTACTTTCTAACATGTTCTGCCAGATTATTTTCCACCTTTAATCTCCTAAATCTGCCTTTCGTCCGTGCTTGTTTCCGTAGCGACGAGGAGCTGGAGGACAACCAGGCTCTGCTGTATCTGCCCATCGCTCCAGAGGTCGAGGACCCGGAGGAGAACCCGTTCGGTCCTCCGCCGGACGCCGCCGTCCAACCCGGCGCTGCGGACGACGCGCTGGCGGGCGCAGACAAGAAGCAGAGGCAGCCGTCATCTGACGGAGGCCCGGCCAAGAAGAAGGCGCGCACTACCACCATTGAACTGCAGGGGGTTCCCAGTGACGGTGAGTTGGCGGCCGCGGCAGACCGAGTTAGGATAAACTGGATTCAACCGAACTACGTTCCACCTCTCAGTTAATTGTTTTATAACTTTAAATATTAGTCAGTTCAGGAAATTAATATCTTCAAAATACATCTGAGTCACAAATTAAATTTGGAGATGTCTCTGTTTTTCTGAATAGTCATTATTCCAATTAAAGATCTCTTAAATAACATCAATAATAAAATTTAAACTTTAATGTTTTTCCAGGTAAGACGTGTAAAACATCAGACTAGTTGCAGTCATCCTCAAAGCAAATAAGGACTTGTCAAAATTACCAAAGATATCTAAAACTAATCTTGGTCATAATTCCTTATTAGATATTTTAATTATATTCTTTAACATATTTTAATCTAGAAATGTTGAATTAACATTCTGACTCGCATTACTTACGTTACTGATCTTGATTATCATTGATATCTTAAATAATTACTATGTCATATCAAAATAAAACTAGCATTTTGAAATTTTTTGATGAAATTTAAAGAAATATATTTGAATATGTTTTAATTTTCAAATTGGAAATGAGAAAACAGAAGCACAGTTTTCTCTTCAGAGACTATTTTAGATGGCAACGTGTCTCATAGGAGAATGAACAGGAAATTCTTGTCAGATCTCTAAGATCGGCCCTAAAGTTCAGGAAGTTCTCGTTCTCCGCATCTTTCTCTACTTTCTGGTGGAAACCCTAAATTTCTTTTTGACGGCCCAGTGGGAGCCCAAAGATGGCTTAGAAAACTAATACGGTTATTTTGTCTGGTCACAGTTAAGCTGACGGTGTCGTAACGAATCTGTGAACCGTCAGATTTTGAGATATCTTTAAAAAAAAGCATTCTTAACTCAAAATATCAAAATAATTTTTCAGATAAGTCAGAATGTAAATGCAGATTTCTTAATTATCGTTCAGAATATTGAAAAATATCGTTTTTGGATATCTGGAACCTAATCAAGGACGGACAGATGAAACAAAGTTCATGCTGAAACAGCGAATTATTCATTCATAACATCCAAAACGGTTGGAGTTCTGCGACTGTTCTGAAGGCCCGACCTTTCGTCTCCGTTCTCAGAGGTGCACCCCCTGCTGGGCGTGAAGGGCGACAGCAAGTCCAAGAAGAAGACGGCCGGCCGGCCCAAAGGCTCCAAAGGTAAAGACAAAGACTTCTCCTTCAGGCCGAAGCCCTACAAGGGCGAGCGGCCCTCCTTCCCCATGGTGCCCGAGGCCCTGAACACCTCCGGCCTGGGAGGAGGAGG
Organism: Orestias chungarensis; assembly: GCA_032876305.1. Lineage (NCBI taxonomy): Eukaryota > Metazoa > Chordata > Actinopteri > Cyprinodontiformes > Cyprinodontidae > Orestias > Orestias chungarensis. The sequence goes on from JAVLVB010000347.1 coordinate 897,379, forward strand.
AGGTGGAGAAGGGGGGATGAAGGTCAGGGCAGAGGGGGCCCTGGCTACAGGTAAGCCGATCACCGGCCCTGCTGCTGCTGAGTGAGGGAGCGCTGCTCGCCCTGTTGACCCACTTAACCAACCCAGCCTGCTTCCTAAGCTACCCCCCCTACACCCTCTCTGTTCCTGCTTCCACCCCCCCATCCTGAACAACACAGCCGCCTGCTGCCGTAAAGCCACAGTCTGCTCCTGTACATAGATAAGACGTGTTGCTTTGCTTTCATATGCAAAAGAAAACAAAAAAAAACATCCTGAGTTAATTTAAATGTATCGTTTCCATAGGAACAAATTATGTCAATCTGAACATTTTGAGCATTTTTATGGTGAATAAAACCAGAACACCAGAGTAGAAGCTGTTTATTTGTCAGAGTTGTCGGATCTCCCCTAACCAGCCTCAGAAAAAGCGGAAGAAGAGGTTGTACTTGCACATGTTCTGAAGAAATGTAAAACAACTAAACGGGAAGCGCGTTTGTTGGGCGTTCTGTGGGTCCTTAATGGACCGGCGCCAGGTTCTGAGTCAGTGTTTATAATCCAGCTGCAGGTTTAACGCGTCTCTATAGCGGGAGGAGTTGATGTACAGCAGACATAAGCCGCCAGGTCGGCATCCGGGAGCATCTCTGCTAAACATTCCCTGACATGAGCTCATTTTAAACACAAGGTAGTAACTTGGATCTGAAATGTTTAATATCAACTCAGTTCATTCTCTTTCACACACTGATGCATAAATAAACATAAATAATCTATGCATAATAATTCATAAAGCCTCCATCTAGAAGCTGTTTTTCATCCATCTGTAAGGTGAGGATGATTATAAAGTTGTAATAACCAGGTTTCTAGACAGAACCCCTCAGAACCAGTGCGGTAAACGTTGATCCTTTCTGCTCCTTAAGTCCGGAGCAAACTGTGGCTTTATGCTCTGAACTGCTGCCTCACTCAAACCACCGGCTCCAGTCGGGTTCTGGTCTGCAGAGTCGCCTCGTGGTTTTGCTGCAGCTTGTGGCACCGGCGGGCGAGCTGATTGGTCAAAAAACGAACTTCCTGCTTGGCCTTTGACCCTCCTGCTCCCACTCTCACCTCGCTCCGTGGGCTTTTCTGTGTTCTTCTGCCGTGTCGCCGCTCAGGTTCTGTCGACTGTGTCTCAGATGTGGGTGTCTATTTTGGGAATCCCATTTACAGTTTCTGGACAGAATTTATGTACTTTGAACAGGATTTAAACATTTCCACTTGAATCAGCCTCAAATCTGTTTCTGAACGTCTTTTCTTTTCTGCAGGGTCTCTGGTCTCGCAGTCCTTCAAACAGCACATCGGAGGGATGGACTGATCCGTGAACACACGGAGACACAAAACCCCTCATGTTTTGTACAGACTGTAAATGAATCTGTGGTGTAGAGATCTGAGATCGGCTTCACCACAAACCTCCTGGACTCGGATCATCGAGGAAGCACCGGAGACCCACTCGTCCTTCTTTCTCTCAAGGATTCGTCTTGTATAGAAACCTTCATGTTCTGATAATCTTTTGTCCTTCCTGTTTTTATACGTATTAAACGTTGTGGTTTATAATCTGTTGTGTTTGTTTTTAAGGAGATTTACATAATTAACAGGTTTGAACACCAACAGCAGCCGAACGGTTAACTGAGGCAGATGTTCCCCTCTGAATAAAACTGGAACCTTGTTGGAGATCCAAGAAAAATGTCTGATCTTGTTTAAACATCAGGCCAAAAGTTAGGATTTTTGAAAGAAAGAAAACCAATCAATTTGGTTCAGTCACACGTTTAATTGGCTCGGATCACCTGGTTCTGTAAAAGTTGAGGTTCTCCAGCCTTTGGCTGTGTTGACCTGACCTTAAATGCTTCTCTGGCCCGAGACGCCTGGTTCAGACGAGTCTCTGCAGAACTCAATGACACAATGAAGAGTTAATTCAGTCATTTGGTTCAGGTTTGATGGACCAGAGAAGGTTCTAAAGGTTCCAGGATCTTCATCATGACTTTGGCTCAGAACACCACTGGTAACCTTGACTGTCCACAGCCTCTCTATGAGAGGCTGTGGACAGTTTAAGCTTCATCTATGGTGGCACAGATATGTCACGAAACAAAAGCGACAATGCTACAGAATAAAATTTGCATAGGCCCTTAAACAAAAGCTTCAAAACTACAAAATAAAAGTCACGGTGCCTTAAAACAAAAGATAAAACACTAAAAAATAAATATGCCTTAAATCAAAAGCCAAAACACTACAAAATAAAAGTCATGGCGCCTTAAATCAAAAGCCACAACACTACAAAATAAGTCACGGCGCCTTAAATCAAAAGCCACAACACTACAAAATAAGTCACTGCGCCTTAAATCAAAAGGCACAACACTACAAAATAAAAGTCACGGTGCCTTAAATCAAAAGCCAAAACACTACAAAATAAGTCACGGCGCCTTAAATCAAAAG
>JAVLVB010000347.1:915810-931374 GCA_032876305.1 Orestias chungarensis
GAGGCCAGGCTGGCTGCACTGAGGGAGGAAGAGGAGCAGAAGAGTGGGATGATGAAGGAGAAGATGGAGGCTCTGAGCAGAGAGATAGCAGCTCTTTCAGACACAATCAGAAACACAGAGGAGGAGCTGAGAGCTGAAGACGTCTCATTCCTGCACAACTACAAGGCTGCAGTGGAAAGAGTCCAGCGCTGCCCCCTGCAGGAGGATCCACAGCTGCCCTCAGGAGCTCTGATAGACCAGGCCAAACATCTGGGCAACCTGGCCTTCAACATCTGGAGCAACATGAACAACATGGTGTCCTACACTCCTCTCATGTTTGACCCAAACACTGCTCATCCAAATGTCCTCCTGTCTGAATATCTGACCAGTTTGACTTTAGGAGAGGAACAGCAGCTTCCTCATAATCCAGAGAGATTTGATTGGTCTTGGTCTGTTCTGAGTTCTGAGGGTTTTAACTCAGGGAACCACAGCTGGGATGTTGATGTTGGAGACGGTAAAGACTGGCGTCTTGGTGTGATGCCAGAGTCTGTTCAGAGGAAGGGAATCATGAAGTCTGGATTGTTGTTTATATGGTTCCATAAAGGTAAATACTCAGCATGGTCTCCATCAGCTTCTTCCAAATTTCTCTCAGTCCAGAAGAATCTCCGGAGGATCAGAGTGAATCTGGACTGGGACGGAGGAAAGCTGTCGTTCTTTGATCTGGATACTAACACACACATACACACCTTCACACACACCTTCACTGACAAGATGTATCCACTATTCAACACTGAAAAAGTAAAAATCCTCCCGATGAAGATGTCAGTGATCAAACAGCAGCTCTGATTTTCTCAGCTTGAACACAAAGTTAAAAGGTAAAATATTTGTTTGTTATTTGACTTAGAGGATAACCAAAATACTGGTTCCAAGGTCTTAGTAAAGCAGATATAAAAACTATAAATAAAGAAATATACACATTACAATACATAAACTTGTTAAAGTTGGGAGTGCAGGTTTGGAGTCTGAGATTCAGAGTTTAATGATGATGGTGGAGCTACTCAACTTTCTGACTGCTGCTGATAACAAGCTGTTTCTGAGTGTGGATAGTTTTGCTGTGAGGCTTTTGAACTCTTTCTTCTGGTGAGCTGATCCCCGTATTGTTGGATTAAAAGAGTTTTTTCCTCACTGGGATCTTAAAAGAGATCATTCAAATTGTTAATTAATATAAAAATTACCTTTGAACACATTTAGATGACATTAATGTGACAAAAGTAAAGAAAGTAATTCTCAGAAAATGTTAATATTAAATAACATATTTATATAATTTGTCATTCAGAGTTACTCGTTCACATAAAGAATGTGACACACATTTTCTACAAAATATTTTCCAGTTCATTTAGTATCATAATTTTCCAAAATAACAACACAAATATTGTAATGTTAAATCTGTGTTATTCTAAATCAACTACAACATCACTGGAGTGAGAGGAGAAGCAAATGGTAAAAAAGTTATCCTGAGAGGAATATGTATAAATTGGTAAGTCATTGAGTATAGTACCTTTGGTGTCCTACAAGGCTCAGCACTAGGTCCCAAACTGTTTGTTATATATATTAATAGCATATGTGGACATGTGACAAGTGTGATGTTAAAAAACTGTTTTTGTTCTAGTGAGGACTAAAGGCTAATTTTGGAGGAAGTTTAAAAAGCAGAATTTTGATTTCATATAAATAAATTATCCGTATATTCATCTAGAACTAAATTTATACTGTTTTAAAAACTGTTTCTGGTTCTACAGATAACAGATCTTGATTATGAATGTTTGTGATTTCCTTGAGTAGTAAGAAGATTCCTTTCCATCTAGTTCTGCCCGTTTATGATACTGTCCCCTTTTAATTCTCCAGCATATAAGAAGGAAGGATTCCTCTTCCTGACTACAAGTTGTTGACATTCCTTTCTCCTCTGGTGTTGCTCACTCTGTGTTCAACAAGTTATAGCAGGTTTGTTTCTCTGTGGGTGTTAGAGCTCTGCCGCCGACCATCACGAGTTAAAACAAAATGGTTAGGGCTGCTGCTTTATGGAGATTCAACAAACTGCTACTTTTCAGAGACGCTTTAATGTTTGTTTGTTGGTATTCTGTTTAAATAAACCTTTTAAAAGTAGATCATAATTGTTTTAAATTGTTATCCAATATGCTTTTTTTCTGGAAATTGTCTCTTGGCTGCTTAATGTAACCGACTTCTGTTGTTCCTGGTTCAGATTTAGTAATATACATTTTTCCCCCCTATTGAAGCGTTTTTTCACCAACATCTTGCTTGACACACTTCTGATCTTGAAGACAATAATCAATACTACATGTCTGACATTCTTTCTCTCATTTTTTTAGTGTCTAGCAAATATAAATTATTTAGTTTTTTTCTTACCGATCTAAATGAGATGTTTGATCGGATTTCACTTTTGTGAGAAAAAAGATGAATGTGTCTTTTTATTGTAAAATTCAGTGAGGAAAAGAACAGTGTGTGAATTATTTGTATATTTTTATACATTGTTTCTCTTACTGTAATCTGAAAACGTTTCCTATTACCGTGCTTTCTTTAAACATAGAATTAACCTTTACAAATCTTTTGTTCTAATCAAGGAAGATCAAATTAAAAGTTACCTGTGTTATTTTTCTTATCAAAGTTTGTTCCATTTCGACTGCATTCAAGATCAGTATGACGGATTGCTGTAAAGTCTACAACACAATGCAAGGTATGATCTAATGTCTCTGCATTCTGAAAGACAATGGAAATCTAGGGAGAGAGCAGATTAATGTATTCATTTAAATGTATTTTTTGCCAATGATTTAACAACACAATCTCTTCCTCAATATTTCATCCTCTGGCTATCCGTTTTCCCTGCTCCACTCCAGTAATATATTTTCAATAATAAACTCTGTTAAAGGTCTGTCTTCACTGAAAATATGTTTCCATACTTCAGCACTGACAAAAGAAAAATCCAACCGATGAACATCTCAGTGGGAAAACTACAGGTTTTGTCTCACTGAGATGTTCACAGGATGAAGAACACAAATTCCCATTGAGAATACTTATTTGTCATTCTGATCCATTACAGCAAAACTGTAATCTTGGTTTTAAGGTCTCAGTATAGAAGATATTGAAATAAAAAAGAGAATCCAACAATAAACAAACTCAACGTGGAGAAGCACCGGCTCTACTCTGAACCAAGCTTTTCACCCTTTCTCTAAGGGAGAGCCCAAACACCCAGTGGAGGAAGCTCATTTTGGCCGCTTGTATCTGTGATCTCGTTCTTTCTTGACCATAGATGAGGGTGGGTGGTAGATCAACTGGTAAATTGAGAGCTTCACCTTTTGACTCAGCTCTCTCTTCACCACGACAGACTTGTACAGTGTCTGCATCGTTGCAGAGAATGCACCAATCTGTCTGTTGATCTCCCACTCCATTTGTCCCTCGTCCGTGAACAAGAGCCTTAGATACTGAAACTACCCCCCCCCCCCCCACCGAACCACCCACTCACCCGGAGAAGGCACTCTACCTTTTCCCTGCCCTATCACTTGGAGGCACTGATTCTCATTCCAGACACTTGACGCTCGGCTGCAAACTGCTCCAGTGAGAGTTGTAGATCATAAGTTAATGGAGCCATTAGGACCACATCATCCGCAAAAAGCAGGGACGCATTCTTAAGACCACCAAAATGGATCCCCTGCGCCTAGAAATTTTGTCCATGAAATTTATGAACAGAATTGGTGACAAAGGGCAGCCTCTAATATGCTGGAGAAGGGCGACTTACTGCTAGGAATGCGGACCAGAGTCTGGCACCAGTCCTACAGTGACCTGACAGCCCCTATCAAAGGGCCAGGCATCCAGTACACCCAAAGTACCCCCCACAGGATTCCCCATGGGACATGGTCGAACACCTTCTCCTAGTCCACAGAACACAAGTACAGTGGTTGGGCGAACTCCCTTGAACCTTCCAGGAACCTGCTGAGGGTATAAAGCTAGTCCAGTTTTCCACGGCCAGGACGAAAAAACCACACAGCTCTTCCTGAATCCGAGGTTCAACTATCCGACAGACCCATTTCTCCAGAACTCTTACCAGGGAGACTTAAGAGTGCTGTAGTTGGAACACATTCTATGCTCACCCTTTTTGAATAGGTGGATGACCACCCCGTAATGCCAGTCCAGCGGTACTGCCCCCGAAGTCCACGCAATGTTACAGATTCACGTCAGCCAGCACAACCCTAAAACATCCAGAGCTTTAAGGAACTCTGGGCAAATCTCATCCGCCCCTGCCACCCCAGTGCTTTTTAATCAACTTGGAGAGCTCAGCTCCCGAGATTGGAAAGCCCGTCCTAGGGACCAAGTTTCTTCTTCCTCAGTGGAAAACGTGTTGGTGGCATTGAGGAAGTCTTCAAAGTCCTCTGCCCACCAACCAACGACATCCCCAGTTGAGGCCAACTGCACACCATCTTCACTATAAACAGTTTTGACGGTGCATAGCTTCTTCCCCCTGAGTCACTGGATGGTGGACCAGAATTTCCTCGAAGCCGTACAGAAGTTGTTTTCCATGGCATCACCAAACCCCTCCCATGTCCAAGTTTTCCCCCACAACCTCCCAAAACAAACAACCCTTGTTGGCCTCGGAAGGAGGGAAAAACAAGATTCAAAACAGAACAGAACCAAAGCAAGAAAAAAAAATTGTCCATACAAAAAGTAAATAATCTCCAAAGGGTAGAACCAGGTCTTAAAAGGTCCTGCAGAGTCCCGGAGAGACTACAAGGGAGGTGCAGGACCTGTGGAGGCCTGCGTATGAAGTGCAGGACGAACTGTGACAGGAACTGTGGAGGCCAGTGACGAAGGCGCAGCAGGAATCGTGGCAGAAACAATGGAGGCCTGTGTCTGAGGCACAGCAGGACCCGGGGAGGCCTGAGTCTGAGGTGCAGCATAAATTGTGGCACCAACAGTGGAGGCCTGCATCTCAGGTGCACAAGGAACCGTGTCAGGAACCCTGAAGGTCTCCGAAGAGGTGATTTGGAGTCAGAAGGTTTGTGGCGTGGAAGAAGCTTGGAGTCAGATGACCCGCAGCTTGGCAGAGGCTTGGTGTCAGACTTTTTGTGGCTTGGCAAAGGCTTGTAGTAAGGGGCTGCAGCTGTCTTATCTACGGATGCACAACATTCAACATTTCCAAGCTTCAGATACACCCCCGAGATACAGCCCCGTCACATGTGCCCTACAGGGACATAGTGATATATATATATATATATATATATATATATATATATATATAGAGAGAGAGAGAGAGAGAGAGAGAGAGAGAGAGAGAGAGAGAGAGAGAGAGAGAGAGAGAGAGAGAGAGACAGATTGCACATTGCCCCAGTAAGAGTAGAGTGTGAATGTCCAATTAGCAGGGTTGCACAGTTTTGTTCAAAATATTGCAATGGACACAACATTATAGTTTATAAACCAGAATTCAAAGGGGACAAATTGTTGGTTTACGTCTTGCTGCAACATCTGTGACCAAGACAGCAAGTTTTTGTGATGTATCAAGAGCCACGGTATCCAGGGTTATGTCAGCATACCACCAAGAAGGATGAACCACATCCAAATATATTAACTGTGGACGCAAGAGGAAGCTGTCTGTTCGGCTGCCCAAATCACGACAGAATTAAAAGTGCACCTTAATTCTCCTATTTCCAGCAAAACTGTATGTCAGGAGCTCCACAGGGTCAATATACACGGCTGGGCTTCTACAGCAAAACCTTTGGTCACTCATGCCTATTCCAAACGTCGGTTTCAATAGTGCAAGAACTCCAAATCTTGTACTGTGGACAATGTGAAACATGTGTTGTTCTCTGGTAAGTCCACCTTTACTGTTCTTTACACATCTGGGAGAGTTACGGTGTGGAGAAGCCCCAAAGAAGCCTTCACAGTCACCAGATAATAATATTGAGCTACTTTGGGGTGTTTTGGATTGTATTCCTCCTTGTTCCTTATGTTTTCTACCTATCTATTGGGATAACACTAGAGGAGGATCTTTCCATGGCTGCAGCACAGTCACCTGTATCCCCACGTATGTCTTCTGGTTTGCTGTTTCTTGGATGGATTGTTCTGAAATAATTTAGCTGCAATGACCTGGTGAATGTTAGGTACAAAGACTTAAACTAAAATAGTTAATATTCCAAGATAGAAACATCTGGATCCCTTGACTGCAGGTGGTGGGATTAGTTCCGAAGTTATATGAGTTGCTTTTCTCCCATAAGTAGCATTCTACAGACAAACAATGAATGTTTGTGATTTTCCTTTAAGTTTTGTGAGGTTTGGGTTTTCCCTAGTAGCTTAAAGAAAAGGCAATCATCCAGTATGTAAACTTTTGAACTATACATCTTTGGTATATTCTTTATCTGGTTAATGTGGAATTTAGCAATAAGAAACAATTTAGGTAATTCTACCCGACCTTAAGCAAATTAAGTTTGATGAAGATTTGACTTCTGTGCCTTTTTGGGTGTATGTAAATTTCTGGGTTGAATTCTAAAGAATGTGGAGGAAGTTGAATGCAACTTGGTAGAAAATAAAACACAATTTATAAGAAAGAAAAACACATTAAAGTTTGCTTTAGTAATGTGGAAGTTAATGTTTTTATCCAGCAGGTTTTTCGAAATCAAAATGATTCTCTCCATGGATTTAGAAAATATAGCTTTATTTGTCTTACAGTCAAATATAGAACAGTAACATGGTAAAAACCTTCATCCATCAATACAACACATATAAAGGTGGTTTATTCTCACTAAACAGGTGAAACTTCCTCATGTTTGATCCAACAATCTTTAATGAGCATTTTAATTTCCTGTGAAAGACAGCGGGCCGACCCAACCAAAGGTTTGTTTAATGAATCAGCAGCAGATAAAACACTTCAGAATAGAGAGGATAGAACCAGATAACATGGAACAACTAAACAAGTTAGGATACAACATAGAAGGAAAACATGGTGAGTTGAGCTGCTTTTGTCAAAACCTGAACAGCAGCTGCAAGACCGGCTTGAAGTTTACATACCGCCAACACAGCCATGAATGTTCCATTAGTGTTGGACTTTTAATTATACATTTTAACTGTTTTTTACCTAATATGACCCAAACAGAGTCCTAAGAGGAAATTAATGTTTTCAGGACTTATTTTTTAGTTCATTGTTCACGAGTTCTGACTCCAGCCTCAAGTCTAGACAGACGAAAATCAGGAATAAATAATATTAATATATTACCTAATTTAAAGAACAATATAATTGTACTTTTAATGTATTTATCTGATTTTATTACTTTTGGCTCTCCATAAGCGTCATAGGTCAGTAGTATGATTATGAAGATCATTTTGTGACCCCTCTCCAGGTGTCTTGCGACTCTGAGGGGCCCAACCCTGCATCCTTGGGCAAGACACCTAACCCCCCTTATTGGATGGTGGTGAAAGGCAACCTAATTAGCTTTTTTTGTGGCTCACAAATATCTACGAAAATATAAATATATGTTGTGTAATGTGCTTTTTGGAGTCTGCTGGATTTACATCCGGCGCTGCATAATTTAGGCCAGTTACGATTATTAGTGTGTGCAATTCTCATCGTACATGAATCAGACAAAAAATTAAAACAAATAAAAAATAAGAATTAAAAATAAAACATTTATTGTTTATAAATCAAACAGAGCTACAGTATGTGCTTGATTCTCAGTTGAAACGAATCATTAAAAGAACGGGTGCACAAAATATTGTAAATAGAATCGGACAATGAGTTATGCACAAAACACAGAAGATATATTGTCTTCGCAATATAAGTGCTTACAATATTCACACAATATAAACTGTAATAATTGTTTTCTAAATGCTAAGTTGTATTTTTCCTACTGATGCAATATTTAGCCAGTATGTCAGAGTATTATGGGAGAAAAAGATCAGACTGGACACAAATGACATAAAGCTTAAACTAAAGGCGACACAGGGCAGGATGCACATATTAGAAAGAGAGGAAAGAAGAAAACAGACGTTTATCACACCTGATATTGGCGTCACTACTAGAGGGTTCAACTAAAACAGAGAGGCCAAGTTAGCAGTGTGGTGGTTTTTTTCAGGGTATACAGGGTGTAACTTGGGTTATCGGCCAACACTACAATATTAATTTCAGACATCGGTACTGGCTCACATTATCATGTCAGTCTATGCATAGTTAAAATCAGACCTAATGTAACGTTCTTGCTTATGATGAGTGGATGTAATGTTTTGTGCATAACTGGACCAATTAAGCATTAAACTGTTTGAAATAACGTTAGAAAAACAAAACAAAAAATGACAAAAATGTGTTCAATGAGGGATTTCACTCCGGGTTTCAGTAACTAAACAAAACAATGAAAATTCAAACCTTAAACAGATAATTCAGTCTGTATCGATGTAAATACCGAGGATATTTGCGTCTTCTGCATCAAAAATGGTTTTATAACATTTCAAACATACATGCAATAAACCCTGAGTAATGAGTGATAATAAACCAATAAATCAGCTTAGAGCTGCAAGTTTCTCCTCTGAAAAATATTCACAAATAACCGCTAAAAGGATGCTAACCATATTTTACACCAACTGTAATAAGGACAATAAATCAAATCTGTACTTATTAATTGGAACATAAACCAAATGTTAAATAGTCAAATTATAAAACTGAAAGTTCTGAACATGGACGGAACAAAGAGCGGAGTATGGGGGGGCCCCTGCCCCTGCCTCAATCTGATGAGAAAATGGCTTCCTAACCAGACAGAAAGCTGAATAAAAAAAAAAGCACCCAATAATTGCCTTGAGTTGAGACGTCTAAACATGAGTTGTTTAGTTTAGAATGTTTATCATTTAAATCGGCCTAGAAATTAAGTGTGTGTCTCATGTTTTCCTTCACCCATAAATAAATATAAAGAAAACATAGCCAGACAATTGGGGCTTCAGTTTTCAATCCATGACTCTACAAGGACAAAACATTAAGCTCTTCTGGATAAAACAGATTTACATGTCTTTAATATTTATTTAAAATGTAGAAATATAGAAATACATTTTTATTCATAAATTATAAATAAGCGATTACCAAAAAAGCGATTAAAGCATGTTTATTTACTTTTCAACAGACAGATAGATAATACATATTAAAGGAAAAGTGTTTTTGTTTCTGGCGGGGTATTTTAATGTGTATTTTATAGTTTTCTTTGATCTGTGCCTTGATGTGAGAAAATTATAATTTTGGTTTGAAACCAGCTAATCTGCTGGTAATACCCCAAGCTTTCCAGCAGGTGGAGTTATACTTGTTTAGTTCTGGTTGGGATTTTAGTGAAGATTATAACCATTTTTCTCTTTCAGTCTGATCCAAACTGACCGTCTGAATGAAAACTTGTGAAGAACAGAAGAACCACTGAAACTCCAACTGCAGCGCGTCTTGGTTCTCATATCCAGTGGACGGTCAACAGTGATCTGGATTTATGTGTGCTTATAAAATGCTGCAGGTTGTGGGATACTTGGAGGTAAACACCTTGTTCTCTGTCCCGTACACAAAGAAACTGTAGTCCTTCCCGCTGTACGAGTAAAAAGCATGAGTGAGCGGCACCAGCTCGATGGTCTGACGCTGTGGAAAGAAGCAAGGAGGTCAAGACATCAGCTTCACTCTATAGGAATGCTCAGTTTAGCATAAACCACACCACAGCATGCTTGCAGAGACCTGGACTTGTTTAGGCTTTGATTCTTTCTCAGACCACGAAGGTCAGAAACATGTTTAGAGACACCGATCAGCTGTTAAGCCCAATCTGTTCCAAAACTACTGCAAACATATCTCAAAACATTGTTTTAAAGTAATTTACAAAGTGAATGCAATAGTTAAAGCTTTATTTATGCAGTTTAGTGTTTTGTTGTCAGAGAATAATGTTTGAAAGTCAGCTTTCTCAGTTTCAGCTATATGAAATGTGTTTTTTCTATTTATGTGTTTCTCTAACTAAATTCTGAAAAATAAGTTATTTAGTTATTACTTCATTCTTACGTTCATTCCGACAATTAGCGAAGCATCATCTGGGAGCTCCGCCCCCCGAAAGTGTGGAACATATTTTGTTAAATAGAATTTTAAAATAATGCAACTTGTAAAATTCGGTCTTAAACGTTCGGTTCAAACTGAGTCATCCACAGAACCGTCATGTAGGCATTCTTTGTTACAGTGGTTGTGCGGTGCATTAGCTGCAGGACTCCACCAGAGGGAGCTGTGGAGATCTAGCACTGCAGGAATCCACTGGAGGGTTTTCTGTGGCTGGTTCTCCAGCACAGCTGCAACTCATCAGGATCATCTTGAGAAGGGTTACAGGAGCTGGAAACTCCAGCATTCCTCACTATGAGCTTTTCCTGTTTTATTCTCATGCCAAGTATTTACTTGTGCACCTCCCAGGTTTACTTTGAGCCCCCCCTGGACTCAGTTTCCAAGACCTCTCCAGGATCTATCTCTGCCAGATCAATCCTAATCAATCCATTAACTCCAGGTTCTTCAGCCATGACAGAAAAATACAATGATCGTCATTCCTCACCTAATATCTGGAGCATCGAGAGCGTCCAGTTTACATGCAAAGTCTAAGTAGGAGCGTCAAAAAGACTCGCGCCGCGTTACGCACGTCGAGATCAAAGCGTTTGGAGTGTTTAGGGCGTCTAGATGGTCAGACGCACAAAATGGTTGAGTTGGTAAAATGTAACTGTAGCCGCTGGATGCTTGAGCGTCGACCAATCAGAGAGCTCCTTCTATGTGACGTAGTCACAAATTTTCCAACGGGACGGAGTTCGGAAGTGTTGATGCGGGTACATTTATTGTCGCTGTTTTCGCTACTTCGAGTGAAACAAAACTGACGCAGCTCCAGGAGGAGGTGGAGCAAATCACAGAACTTTGAACCTTTCTGATCTTTCCTGTAGATACTGACGTGGCGCTGAGACACCGGAGAAAACTGGAAGTGGGGACATTTGACGCTAGACAAAACGCTTCGTTCTCACAGCAGGATTTCATGTCCAGTTCATTTCATTACATTAAACTAATTTAACGTGGTCTCCATCAGACCTCAGTGAGAACTTTTTCCCATCTCAAATCGACCCGCATGAAGAAGAAGAACATAGTCGTCCCCTCAACATCGCCATGTTTACCTCAGCAACGACGGACGCTGCCGTCTGTGGATGGATGCTAAAGTTGAGCAACAGGAGCCGACAGAATCGTCACAAGTTTAGAACAAGACGAAGGAAGCAGAGAAAAAAAGAAAGCTAAACTCGGCACTGCTGGCTTCAGACATCGTTCACGTCTAGATTTATCACGTCTGGCTTCTTCTGCTGCACAATTATGACGCATGTCTGTTGAAGGTAGTTCTTCAAATGAAAACAGCAAAACAGCCTTTATTGTAGGTAAAGAAGATCAAAACTTGGCTGTTCAGACGTCGGATATGATTTGCATTCCCTGCTGTTGAACGTAGCCTTAGTTTCTATCAAACTCTGGTTGTCATACAGGAAAGCCAAGACCCAGACATCCTGAAAATGTTTGAATGCAGATTTGTACCTGTTGGAGGATGCGGCTGGTGGAGGTGAAGCGATAAAGATGCTCATGGATCAGCTTAGTTGAAACGTCGCAGATCTCCTGATCAAGGAAGCCTTGGAATGGATACACCTGGTTGGACGACAGGTGAGGTCGTTTAACTGAACCTCTAAACTTGACAAAAACAGGAATAAAACTGTTTGTTATTTAAAATCACAACACATTGACTGAAGTGGATGTTTTCAAAAAAGTTGTCTTTTTTTTTTTTTATGGTTCTAATTTAATTTTTTTTATTTTGACTGTTTGGAAAAAGGTTGGTCTAAACCGTCACTTTATTATTTCTCTTCAAATAATTAATTGCTGATTTATCTGGAGCATCAAAATATAAATTATTCTAAACTTCCTGCTAAAGTTTTTATAGGAAACTATTTAAAGTCCTGAAGCGTATGAGCGCTTTAGAGCTGTCGTTCTGGCTGCTAAAGATTTTGGACCAGGTGGAACCAATTCCCATACCAGCACATTTTCATCGATGAAGAACGGGTCTCCTGAAACCTTCTCAAATTTCTTGTCTGGGAAGTCCGGCTGCCGGTCCGGGATGAAGTTACTGACGTTGTTCTTCCTACAAACAGGTCACAAGCAGACAAAACAGTGAAGCCCAAATGGAGAGGAACCGGTTGAGAGGACGAAGGCGCGCGTTTTTAGCCAACGCACCATGTGACGGTGAGCTGGATGAAGTGTAGCAGGTTCTGGGCACCGTGGCAAACGGAGCAGGTCTTGTAGCCGTCGCCACGGCAACTCAAACATCTGGAGAAAACCAGTCAGTCACCGAGTTGTCAGCAGAACCAAACAACATGACAGAAGAGAGGAAGGCAGATGAATCATTCTGTGAAGACTCAGACGTCTGATGAAGAGGATGCTCAAGGTTGTCTGTAATGTTTTTATCTTATGGAGCATCCTTCCCTACACCGGTGGCCCTAAAATGACAGCCAGTGGTCCACATCCGCCCCGCCAGCCGTCTATTTCTGGATTATTGCAGCCCAAACAGATAATGCTGAAGAGATTGGACTCTTCACAACAGTCTGATAAACGATCTCCAGCATCTTCCTGCAAACCTTGAGGTATCTGAGCTTTCTGCTCCGTCTCTTCTTTTAGACAGTTCACTCTTCCATCATCAGTCCAGTCCTATCGACCAGGTGAACACTGCTGCATTTATATTCCTCAGTCTCCTGTTTAGTGCTTTACCTGATCTACATGGTGACAGGACACTGACATGTACAGAGTGAAAAAGAACAGTGGGAATACAGAGCCTTGTGGTGCTGCTTTGCAGACAACTCAAATGTCTAATTTCTAATGTAAACATCTGAGTACATTTAAAGCAGTAACGATGGCTGCAGCAGTAAGTAACCATTCAACCTTCCTAAAATATTTTCATAACTTTTGTTATTATACGTCGATTTACGACGACTTGTTCCATGACGCCTCTGTCTTGACCTGAGGAGGTCAGTATCGCTTTAAGAGGGAATAAGCAACTTTGAGGAGGGAGAAAACAACTACAAATGTGCTGACTGCTTTACTGCATACGTCACTTCCCCCGTTTCTTATCTTCAACATCATCATATGACATTGTTTCGCCACAATTAGATTCATCACCTCAACGCTGTTCATTCTTCAAAGCCACTGGAAACAAAAATGTACTTCAATCCAACTGATCCGGATTTTACCACGCTATGTGCTGGTGCTCATGGGAAATGCACTTTAGTCAGGGAAAACACTACTGCTTTTGTCCACACGGTGGCACCAAAATCATCCAAAACGGAAACTTCTTTCAGCAAGATTTAGGGGCTTTTTTTAATTCAATAATTCTCTATTAGTGGATTTTCTTCACCTAAAACAAGTTCAAAAGTAATTTTTTTTTAAAACAGGCAAAACAATCTGGCAACACAACAAAGTTTGTATTCATCTAGAATATTTAACTTCAAACATGCTCCTACAGCTGGCTGAACAAACTGTAAGTTAGTTTTGTCCTATTTAAAGTTAACGCAGATGTTTACATTGAAAGGACTTTGTTATATGTTTTGTTTTTGCTATGCGTGCTGCGTTCCTTCAGTGTCATAAATTCATACTCTGTTTCTCAGGTTTTAAAGTATCCATGTGACTGTTGAGGCGTACAGCTTTGTCTTCAAGATTTCCTGGAATAATGATTGAGACAGAATTGTTTTAGATGGTGTGAGGAAACTAAAAAGATCCTTGTGATGTCACCGTTTTATCTAGATTCAAGTCTTAAACTTACAAAATTCCACGACTTAATGTTAAACCTTTAAGATGGTTTGAGGTGAAATAAACTCGATCAGAAAAAACAAAAACAAATGCATTTTCACCTTTTTCGACCGCGGCCATGACAGGAAGTGCATTGCTTGTTTCTGGCCCGACCGTGACCGTGGCAGAAGGTGCAACGTTTCTGACAAACCAGAGGAGAGTTAGAGTCAGAAAAATCACTTTTCAGCTGTTGGAAGCGTCTTTCCTTCAGACAGAAACCTGCCAGTCGTAAACGCTCTTTGAATTGCAAACATAAAAAGCAACTAAACCTCAAATAAACTTTTTTTACTTACAGACAAACCAAATACAGGGGTTGGATAATGAAACTGAAACACCTGGTTTTATAACACAATAACGTAGTAGTATGGTGTAGGGCCTCCTTTTGCAGCCAATACAGCGTCAATTTGTCTTGTGAATGAAATAAACAAGTCCTCCACAGTGCTCCGAGGGATTTTAAGCTGTTCTTCTTGCAGGATAGTGTCCAGGTCATGACGTGATGCCTGTGGAGGAAAACGTTTCCTGACTCGCTCCTCCAAAACACCCCAAAGTGGCTCAGTAATATTTAGATCAGGTGACTGATACATGTGATGGCCACATATTCAATTTCTTTGGCTGGCTACAGTGGTACATATCAACGTCACTTCCTGTCGTTGCCCTGTGTGTCTGCACTCGCTAGCTTAGTTAGCTTAGCTTCTAGCGGTGCTATGGCTTCTCCCTTTGCTTCTCCTCTTTCCTGCTCTGTGTGTCAGATGTTTAGTTATTCCTCTGCCTCCTTTAGAGATAATGGTACGTGCATTAAATGTAGCATTTTTATAACTTTGGAGGCGAGGGTGTGTGAATCAGAAGCTCGGCTACGCGCTGTTGAAACACCCGCAGAACAGCCGAGGACCATTAGCTAGCATGGAGCCAACAGGCTGCCCTAGTGATCCTCTACCAGTTCCCACGCAGTTGGGTAAGCAGCCTGGCTGGATGACTGTATGCAGAAAGCATAGTCCCAGAACCCAGCCTTTGGCTCACCACCAACCTGTTAACGTTTCTAACCGATTTTCCCCACTCAGCGATACACCCGCTGAGAAACAGACTCTGGTAATTGGCAGCTCAATAGTCAGAAACGTTGCTTTAGAGAAACCAGCAACCATAGTCAAATGTTTGCCAGGGGCCAGAACAGGCGACATAAAATCATACCTCAAACTGCTGGCTAAGGATAATCGTAAATACAGTAAGATTGTTATTCACACTGGCGGTAATGACACCCGGTTACGCCAATCGGAGGTCACTAAAATTAGTGTTGCTTCGGTGTGTGAGTTTGCAAAAACAATGTCGGACTCTGTAGTTTTCTCTGGTCCCCTGCCTGATCGGACCAGTGACGACATGTTTAGTCGCATGTTGTCATTCAACCGCTGGTTATCTAGATGGTGTCCAGACAAAGGGGGGGGGGGGGGTTACATTGGTAATTGAAAAACTTTTGGGGGAAAACCTGGTCTGATCCGGAGAGACGGCATCCATCCCACTTTGGACGGAGCAGCTCTTCTTTCTAGAAATATGGCCGAATTTATTAATTCACCAAATTACTGACAAACCAGGGTCCAGACCAGGAAGCAGAGTCGTAGTTTAGAACTCCTCTCTGCGGCTTCTCTACAGTTACCTACCCAACATCCCATTGAGACGGTGTCCAGCCCACGGCCAAAACCAAATAA
>JAVLVB010000347.1:931474-952686 GCA_032876305.1 Orestias chungarensis
AAAAACAACTCAGATGAAACAAAAATGTACAACTATTAAGTGTGGCTTATTGAACATCAGATCTCTATCCTCAAAATCCTTATTAGTTAATGATTTAATTCTTGATAATCAAATTGATTTGCTTTGTCTCACAGAAACCTGGCTGCAGCATGAGGATTATGTTAGTATAAACGAATCAACTCCCTCTAATTATTCCAACCTTCACATTCCTCGAAGTACTGGGAGAGGTGGAGGAGTAGGAAGCATTTTCCAATCAGATTTATTAATTAATCCCAGGCCAACTAATAGTTATAGTTCTTTTGAACATTTAACCCTTAGCCTTCCTCATCCAACTTCTAAAAGAATTAAACCACTTCTGTTTGTTATTTTGTATCGTCCGTCAGGTCCTTACTCTGAATTTATAGATCAGATCTCAGATTTTTTATCTGAATCAGTGTTAAACACTGATAAAATCATTATAGTGGGAGATTTTAACATTCATGTTGACACCAAAAGTGACAGCCTAAATGTAGCCTTCACTGCCATTTTAGACTCAATTGGCTTAACTCAAAAGGAAATTTGTCCATCTAAATGACAAATCTTCTCCGCATTGTAAGGTTACTTATGGAGTACCACAGGGTTCTGTACTTGGCCCAATACTATTTACAATATACATGCTCCCTATTCGTAAAATCATCAGACAGCATGGTGTTAATTTACACTGTTATGCTGATGATACACGACTGTATTTATCTATAAATCCTGATGAATCAAGTCAGTTTGGTAGATTACAGGCATTTCTAGATGACATAAACATGTGGATGACTTTAAACTTTCTGCTCTTAAACTCTTAAAGTTGTTATCTTTGGACCAGAACCTCTTAAAAAGAAATTGCTTAGTCAGCCACTTAAACTGGATAGCATCAGGTTGGCGTCTGGTGACAATGTAAAGAACCTTGGTGTTATTTTTGATGAGGAAATGTCTTTCAAGTCCCATATAAAACAGGTCTGTAAGATTTCCTTCTTTCATTTTAGGAATATAGCAAAAATTAGAAATATTCTCTCTAGGATTGATGCTGAAAAACTAGTCCATGCATTTGTTACTTCAAGGCTGGACTATTCTAACTCTTTATTAGCAGGAACTTTGCGAAATGCAGTTAAAAGTCTTCAGTTGGTCCAAAAAGCTGCAGCAAGAGTTCTGATGAAATTTAAAAAGAGAGATCATATCTCCCTTATTTTAGCTTCCCTTCATTGGCTCCCTGTCAAATTCAGAATACATATTAAGATTCTTCTTTTGACATATAAAGCCCTCACTAATCAAGCTCCATCGTATATCAGAGATCTGAGTACTCCTTATGTCCCTTAGAGAGCACTTCGCTCTCAGACTGCAGGTTTACTGGTTGTTCCTAGAATCTCTAAAAGCACAATGGGAGGCAGATCTTTAATTTTTCAGGCTCCTCTCCTGTGGAACCAGCCTTCAGCTTTAGACCGGCAGACACCCTGTCTAGTTTCAAATCTAGGCTAAAATTTTTCCTGTTTGATAAAGTTTATAGTTAGGAAGAGGTAGAGAAGACAGCCCTAATCTGGTTGGGGGAAGAACTCAGTCTTGACAGACGGTTCTCCTTTGCTCTACCTTCCTCATGTCTCACTCTACAGGGTTATTTAAGTTTTTCTATAGTTATGCTGCTATAGGCTTAGACTGCTGGAGGACAATCTGACCACTTCTCTCTCTGCTACTTTCTTCCTTTGTCTAATCTTCTTAGTTACCGTTATTTCAACCTTGTTAACCTTTTGTTTTCTCTTAGTCTTCTTCTCTCCATAGTAGCCACACCTGGTCTGGCGTTCTGTTAGCTGTGACAGCTTCTTGGATGAGAACATGGGCTGAGATGCTACCAGTGACATTCTACAACTGCTGCTATAAACTCTTTTTTTTCAGTATCCTGTGCATCTAATTTAGTTTTCTGTCTCTTCAAACCCCTAGTCGTCGGAGACGGTTGCTTGTACTGAGTCAGGTTCTGCTGGAGGTTTCTTCCTATTAAAGGGGAGTTTTTCCTCTCCACTGTTGCTACATGTATGGTCAGTATGAGGGATTGCTGTAAAGTCAATGACAACACAAGCCATTGTTTCTGTCATGTATCTTTGATTTTAAGTGATTTTCTTGTAAAGTGCCTTGAGACGACATCTGTTGTAAATTGGCGCTATATAAATACACTGATTCTTGACTGTGCAGGACATGGGAGATGTTCAACTTCACTTTCATGTTCTTCAAACTAATCTCTCACCAGTTTTGCTGTGTGTGTTGATGCATTGTAATCCTGATACACGGCACCGCTTTCAGAATACAATGTTTGAGCCATTGGATGCACATGGTCCTCCAGAATTGTTCGGTAGTCCTTGGCAGTGACACGCCCATCTAGCACAGGTATTGGCCCAAACCATCGCTGATCCACCCCCATGCTTCACTTTGAGCATGCAACAGTCTGGGTGATATGCTTATTTGGGGCTTCTCCACACCGTACCTCTCCCAGATGTGGGTAAAACAGTAAGGGTGGACTAATAGGAGAACAATACATGTTTCGGACTAATAGGAGAACAATTCATGCTTCACAATGTCCACAGCCCAAGATTTGGACTCCTTACACCATTGAAACTGACCTTTGGCATTGACACGAGTGACCAAATGTTTGGCTATAGAAGCCCGACCGTGTATATTGACTCTGTGAAGCTCCTAAAGTGTCTGTAAACAGGAGAGTTGAGGGGCACATTTAATTCAGTAGTGGTTTTATGTGTTTTCGATACAATCCGGGTTAGCACCCGGACATCCCTTTCAGACAGCGTCCTCTTGCATCAACAGTTAATCATGTTGCATGTGGTTGGTCCTTCTTGCTGGTATGCTGACCGTACCCTGGATACCGGGGCTCTTGATATATCACAAAAACTTGCTGTCTTGGTCACAGATGTGTCAGCAGGACGTGCACCAACAATTTATCCTCTTTTTAACTCTGGTATGTCACCCATAATGTTGTGTGCATTTCAACATATTCAGCAAAACTGTGCTCTTACCCTGCTAATCGGACCTTCACATTCAATCAATGAAGATTGTCCACCAGGCTAGTCCAATTTACCCATAAAACTTCCCACAATAAAATGAAAGGTGTTTCAGTTTTGTTGTCCAATCTCATGTAAATTGGTCCCTTATCTATCTTTATTTTAATGTGAAAAAATTGTGAAATTTTCAAGAAAACTTCCTCATGTTGTCCGCCTCTTTAACAACCTCCTCCATACTCTCTAAACACTTGTGTGTATCTCCAAAGGAGATGAGTGGAAGGTTAACGGAGGTAAATGTCGGTTTAAAAAAACAATCTGAGAACCTGGACAAGGTTACTGAAGCTATTGAGCCCAAAATGTTGACAGAATCGGCTGCTCTGGTCTGGACAACCCTCCGCCTCACCATTCCTCGGCCGAAGCAGCCAGCACAGCGCGTCCTTCCAAAGCCGTTGCATTTATGGCACACCTAGAACAAAAAGCGCACCTGGTCGTTATTAGCCGGCAGCGGATCCAGGAGGTGAGCTGCAAAAGAGTTGAAGCCAGACCTTGACGAAGGACGAGTGCGGCACTCGAATCTTCTCCACCTTGTCGGCGTACATCTGAGGCAGCGACACCGGGATGTCCCACGGTGGAGGACTCATCCCGCACTGAGGACTGTCCACCATCTGTCCTGTTCAAGGATAAAACAAAGAAACCTTTAGAACTAGTTTATACATACATCGTACCAACTCGTCTCGTTCTTTGCGTTTGTCTAGTCTGACATGATAAGATGGATTAATTGACAAAAGAATGTATTCATTTTATGTCACTGATATTTATAAACTTGGAATCTAAGCCTATGTTTTACATTATCCAAGATAAACTAGCTTCACTTTAAACAACCTTAAATTATTTTATAGTTTTAATACATTCTCCTGTTTGAAGATCTGAAAGAGGATGCAACAGCACAACATCCTGGACCATCTGGAGATGCTGGTGCAAAGAGAGATTCTGCATAAAATTAAGGTTCTGATCATCGTCTTTTACAGACGGTGACGCAACAAAAGTCAGAGGTTTCCTGAGCTGCGGCAACACAGATCTCTACAGGAAAAGAAATGCTAAATTTCAAGTGTTGCTAAACCGATCTGCTCACATCAGATCCTGCCTGAGAACTGGTGCGTAACCAGTTTATTGTGAAGGCTCACCGTTGTAGGGCTCAAACTGCCAGGCGCTGGTTCTGGTCTCGGTGTACGTCTCCAGGCGATACTGCAGGAGGAACAAGGCAGGTTGGAACGAGGCATTTTCAGCTGACAGGGAGCTTTGATATCTATTTCTGTGACAGTACCAAGTAAACGAAAGAATAATTAGTTTTTTTCTACAGGACTAATGAAAACAAATGATGTTCAAATGTTTGGCTAAGTTTCTTTTGATCGGGCCAGACAGCTGCACCATGAATCCTAAATCTGTCATTACTGCAACACTACTCTACTGAAGCTCGTCAATAAGAAATGGAATATCATGAAAGAGTTGAATTATTCCAGTAAGCCATTTGAAGAGAGAATCTTATATATTAAATTCATTAATTGCGCACAGACTGATAGATTTCAATATTTTATTTTTCAATGTTGTTGATTATAACTGACAACTAATCAGGACCCCAAATTCAGTATCTCATTAAATTAAAAAAAGAGTGTAAAGAGGTACAATACTAAAGACACTTGGTGGCAGAATGACCAGCTAATTAACTCTGAACACATTCAAAGGTCTTCAAATGTTCTCTTCTGCTGGTAGCCCAATCATGAGGAGCCGCCTTCCTGGCATGCCATCAGCAAACAGCAGAGCAGCTCAAAAGAGGTGGAGGACCAAACATACTCTGCCTGAGTGTGTTTTGGTGAGTTGTTACAACCATTAACGGTTCTCCTCAGAGTTTTCTCTTGTTGCTTCCTTGTGTTTATGCCTCCTTGTGACAGTCGCCCTGTTGTTTGTGTGCTCAATCGAGATTGGAACCACTACGCCTCAGAACCTCCAAGATCCCTCCGTGAACATCTCTGGTCTCAAGTTCCCATTCTGGTCAGCACTCCTTTGTGCTCTGCTCGATCTGCTTGCTCCAGGGCCTCTGCCCCCGGCCTCTAGATGACCTCCATCTTTGGACTCCTCATTTCAATCACCTCTGACCCTGGCGGTCCCCCATCCATCTTCAAGCAAGATCAGCTCCAGCAAAATTATTTTCAGCTTCGTTCTACCACTCAGCTGCCCTGTTCCCTTCTTCCAGTGCTCCAAGGTTTCACAGAGCTGTGTTCAGGACATCCGTAGAGAGGTAAAGAAAAAGTGTACAAGTAATGTGGATAAGAGGAACCTGGAGAGGATGTGAAACAAAACCCATTCAAAAATGTGGGGGAGATTCTCAAAGAGCTGACAGTAGGTCGAGTCAGACGCTCGGATGTATCAAGGACATGGTTTCAGCTGTTGCATTTTTGATTTTGGGTTTCCTTTGGAAATCAAGGTCCCAGAGTCTGGGGGGAGAGAAGGGAGGCACAAGATCTGCTGCTTGAGGTCCGGTGTAAAGTTTCAGTGATGTTTGGAGTGCCGTGGCGTCTGCTGATGTTGGTCCACTGAGTTTCTGAGGTCCAAGGTCAACGCGGACGTCTGCTGCTGGCCAACTTCGTTGAGACGCAGATTTCCTGTTCCAACAGGAGAGGGCACCAAAGCTACCTGTACCTGGTTTAGGGACCATGGTGTCCCCTGTTCTTGTTTGGCCAGCAAACCCGCCTGACCTCAACCCCATAGAAAATTTATGGGTTATTGTGAAGAAGAGGAACATGTGAATGTGAATCAACAATCCAGAAGCCCTTTCTCAATCCTTTCCTGTATTGGTCTTAAGAAATATTCTAATTTTCTGAGATACCAAATTTGGGATTTTTGTTAGTTGTCAGTTATAATCATCCACATTAACATTTAAAATACGTCAGTCTGGGTGTAGCAAATGTATTTACCATACAAGTTGTGCTTTTTTGATTGGAATTACTAAAATAAATCAACCTTTTCATGATATTCATGATAATTTTAGGACTGACATCTGTGTGCATACAACGAGGAACTGCTTGAACTGCAGTCATTGATCGCCAATAATTGAAGTTGGATGTAGTATGTAGCTTCTGTAGTCTGTTTTTGTGTTAATGGTCATGATAAGTCATGCTTGGTTTTCATTTCATCAGCCTTTTCTCTATTTTACTTTAGTTCCGTCTAGTCTTAGCTATTTTAGACAGCTCTCTGTTTTTCCCTTGCTCCTCCCTTGTTTTTGGTTGTTTTGGCTTCTTTAATTAAATCTTTATTTTATCATGTGCCTCCTGGACTGGGCTGTGTCTTTAACATATTTAAAAGCTCTTATTTAATGCAGCATAAAAACCTTCAAAGGTAAAAAACTGCTGCCCCTTTATGCTGAAAAGTGCTGCTATAATAGCAAAACACCAAGGACAAAATGCTGTGAACTGCAACAATCCAAGAAAATAAAAACTTACAAAATTGCCGCATTGAAAATGAAAACCCTGCAAAAACCAAAAAATAACAGCAGGTTTATAACTCTCTCCTCAAAGTAGAAGAGCTGCAGACCACTAGGGGGAGTCGATCATATGAAAGGTGACTACAGCCTACAAAATAAAAAGACGTCACATTTATACAGAAAACAGGATATCAAGAAGAAAGTTGGGGGGAAAAATAAATGGTGGGTTAAACTTCATGTCATGTAAACTTCAGTATTTTTGTGTATCATAGATGATTTGGTAATTGACTCCCCCTAGTGCCCTGGACGTTCTGTGGTTTGTGTTTTTTTACTTGCAGTTTTTCCAGTTTTTTCTGCTTTGCCCCTCTTAACGATGGCTGCAGCATTTT
The DNA here is from genome assembly GCA_032876305.1 of Orestias chungarensis. NCBI lineage: Eukaryota > Metazoa > Chordata > Actinopteri > Cyprinodontiformes > Cyprinodontidae > Orestias > Orestias chungarensis. The sequence continues at coordinate 938,368 of JAVLVB010000347.1, forward strand.
TCATTTGCAGTGTCTCTGTTGATTTAGTTTTTTGTTTTGTAGTTCTTTGTTTTAAGAGTTTGCATCGTTCATGTGTTTGCAGCATGTTTCGCTGATCGCTGGAGGCCAAAACAGATCAGGAACCATTAATAGTACTCCTGGTTGTTCTGTTTCCCATTTGTTGGATAAATGACTCTTTATCTGGGTTCTATGTCTGCTGTGAACCCAAAGACTTGATCGATATTACTGAAAGATGAACTCGAACCCTGTAAACCGTGACAGGTTTGAGGTCTTTGAAGGTCAGGTTTCTGGCCGGTTTGGAGCTGTATTTCCATTTGGACTCAACAAACTTGAGCAGAGCCTCACGGGCGACATCCTCAGATACTGTTGGGACTCTAGAGAAGAACAGAAACATGTTTTCATCCTTTGGTTTGGTGTAAAGCTCCTATCGGACAGAAGCTGGTCTGATTTTTACCTGATGGTGGGGACTGAAGTGCTCCTGTTGAGCTCAGGTTGGGGGTTGTAGGCGGGGGGTGGTGGGTAAGGTGGAAGATCGTCCTCTGGACCTGCTCACCAACACGGGTAAACAGATTCAGACTAGATTCAGACTCTCAGAGAAGTAAGAGCGTTGCTGCCAGCGTGGAAGACATTAATATAGTTTTACTAAATTATAGCATTTCCTGCTCCCAGTCAGCTGGAACATAGGAAACCTTGATCATTGAGACCCAAATCCAGTTTCCAGGCACACTTCTGCTGCTTTCAAAGGTCAATGTTCCACTCCCAACACGGCGCCATGGACCAACACACCAGGAATCAGGCTTACCTCCATCTTTATGGCCCTGGTATCCATGTATGTCCTGCAGCCAACCAGGAGGGGGCGCTGAGGGTCCCTCTTCAGGGATGTTTGGATCAAATGAGCCTGAAACAGGAAATTATAATGATAATTGATAAACTTGATAATGTTTTTCTCCTCAGGAGGTTGTTAATAGACGTCATCCAGTGTTTAATTTGGTCCAAACTGGGTCACCAACAGAATAATGTTCCCAAACAGACCAGAACAGAAAGGAACCAAAGAGTTCCTCTGGTCTGGTTAAGGGTTCCACAACTCTTGGTTCTGGAGCCATGAGTGAGTCTTTGGACCTTCAACAATGATGTTTAAGAACTAGGAACCAAATGAAGTGGACCCCTCACATATTCACAGTTCAGTAGTTTCCAAATTATCCATGGAAATCATTCCTGGCTATGTGCTCACTTCAGTTTCTATATTGGTGCCATAGGACAGTCTTCACTGTTTATAATAATGGATATTATAGAATATTTTCTGTTTTTAGACAAGATTCATTGATCTTAACTGATTATGGGCACCTGTTGTCTCTAACAACTGGGAATACCAGGGTTACAATTGTATGTTTTTAATTTTAAATATTTTACCAAGTAAGAGTTTTTCCATGTAATAATTGTATTGAATTTACAAAACAAAAACGAAAAAATTGATTCTTTTTTTCACTAGTTTACATTTTATACCATTTTAAACAAATGTCTTCATGCCATAGAAGAAAATCACGGTGGCCTGGAAGTGTCACAGCAAACGAAAGCCACAACACTACAAAACAAAAGTCGCAATGCCTTAAAAGAAGAGCTACAACACTACAAAATAAACCACAACACAGAACAATTCAGTACAACGGAAGTTAGCCACAGCGTTAGCCACGGCGACAGTTGCAGCCACTTAAGTGACGTCACAGGAAGTAGGTCTTTGGCTGTCCTTTTCAAAGAAAGGCCTTTAAGGGGAAAAAGCTCAGAAAGTAAGTGAATCGCCGATATTTTAAAAATGTTTATTCGTTTTGGTGCCTGCAGTTGTGGCGGTTGTCAATTGCTGTGAAGTGAGAGTTCTTGAACGTTCGAGGTAGCAATAGATCTCGTAAAAGACCTCCTTCCTGTGACGTCACTTCCTTGGGTGGAACTTTCGCCGTGGCTAACGCTGCGGCTAACTTCCGTTGTAGCTACCGAATTGCTTTACGTTGTGGTTTATTTTGTAGTGTTGTGGCTTTTGTTTGCTGTGACACTTCAGGGCCACCGTAAAAAATGTATCCATCATCTGTTTCTCAAGGTTTTTTTTCTTCTTTATCTTAAAGTTAAAACATTGAAAAAAATAATGGTTGTTTTAAAATTTTATTTAAAAACATTTATTTTAAAATGTAGATTGCTTTGTGGCTGTAAGCCGGTTTACATCTGTGTTCCAGAGGCCAAATACGGCTCTATAAACTGTAAAGTATGCAGAACCCTGGTGTAGTCAAAGTCCAGAGCTTGACTGATGGAAATGTTACAGTGAAACGTTCAGATGCTGACAAAAAAAAACTCAGCACAGAGTTTCTGTTCTACTGGTGTTCTAAAATATTTGCTTTTAAAACCAATCAATCCTGGATTTCTCCCACTGCAGCAGACTGCTAGCCAGCTGGCTGAGAGAGGAAGGCTAAAACTACGTTCAGACAGAAGGCACATGCAACCCAGATCACACTGAAGATAAATGATCAGAGAAGCAACTTAGCGTCACGATGACTCGTGTTGTTCTCTGGAAGAAAGATCAGATCTAGAATAATATTTCTCTAAAGTTTGATTTGTAGGCTTTACATTTTATTTGCATGGATTCAGCTGATCAGCATCACAAAAGCTGGAATAACACTTTAACTGCTGCCATAAATCCCAGACGAGCAAAGAGGAGAGATTGAGAATGAGGAAGTTTAGCCCATCTCTACCGTTAGCTTGCTAGATAACAAGATGGTTAGTTAGATTAGTGTGCATTGAAGGATGCTTCATAAAAACATTATAGAAAACTCTGTGCATTCTCTCCATTATAGCTTTATACGACAACAGAGTGTCTTCAATCAGAGGCTCCTTCAGATCTGAAGTGATACAGATCACTGCAGAAAACCATCTGTTCCAACGAACGTCAGCATCTACAAAAAGTCAGTGAAGGAATTTGGATGAGAAAAATCTATGAAATTTAAATTCATTCGGGTATTCATAAAATATTTTTGATTGAATTGAATTTGCATCGACTTCTTAGATTACTCCGATGATGAAGCATCTTTAAACGGACACTTTAGATAACGAGTAGAAATGACTGAATCAACGATAAAAACTGTTGTTTAAACAAACCTGAGGAGAAGACCAGCAGAAGGCTGATTTAATGCGGTTTTATTCCTGTTTTTACAGAATCTATACGACTTTAAGAGAACTTTGGATCCTGAACAGGTTTAGTCCTGACTAGATCAACTCGTAAGCAAGTCATTATCTGTGTCTCAGGTCTAATCTGTCTGGTTTAGGTTCCTTTATTCTGGTTTTACACAACAAGATCATCATCTTGCTCCGTCACAAACACTAGAAAATGCCCCGCGTCGCCTTCTCTGAGGGTTTTTGCGCTGATCGCTTCACGTCGCCCATTGGCAGACAAAAATACAACCGCAGTCAGAGAAAACAATACCTCTGGCTGGGGGATAAAAATATCAGCGAGAAGGTGTTTCCCCGCAGAGATCCGCGTCCCGATAGATGGAGAGTAAGAAAGGAAGGAGGGAGAGATGGAGTCATTAGTAGAAAATGTAAAACAATCATGGAGGGAGCGTGAGAACAAAGACGAGCTGATTACAGGAGCTGTTACCGCACTATAAATCCAGATTCTGACACGGTTCAAACTCTAAACTACACTCCCAGAGTCACGAGGTCTATGTGTGTCTGTGTTGCCTGGTGAAGGACTGGAGACACGTACAATGTCCATCAGACGTCCACGGACGTACGCAGACTCGAGTTCAGATCCACTGTTTGGATTTTCCACAATGGAAAAGTGAAGAAAAACATCCATATGTGGGATTTTTCTATTCAAAACTATATTATAGCAGCCAGCCAGAGATATTATGTGATGACTTAGATCAAACACAGTTAATGGGTTGGAATGGCCTAGTTAAAGTCCAGACCTAAATGTTCACCGTCCAATCTGATGAAGAAAACAAATCAGAATTATGGATGCTTTTCTTCACAAAACAAACAAACAAACATAAACAAAAACATAACGTAGGACCAGCAGAGGAGGATTATTCCAGATTAGAGCAACTTTACAACCACGGCAGCCAAATTTGATCTCTGTCTAGATTAACAGAAGTAAAGCATTTTTCTATTTTTATGGAAAGAAGTAAATAAAACTAAACTTTTTTGAAACCAAAAGACAAAAAAACAGTTTTATTTTATAAAACATATTAAAAAACATTCCTTACCCTGTTAGTTGAATAGTTTGATTGTTTATGGAAATACAGCATATATTGGATAAACCGTCAATGAGAAATGTCTGATGCATACATTTATCTATTACCTCTACATTGTTATAGCTTTGAGTCTGATTTTTATTTGTCCAAAATGAAAGAAAAAAACAAATCTATAGTTTTGCTTCAACTTCACAGTTATCAAATGATTTATGTTGGTTTGGCAAAAAAAAAAATAAAAACTCACTTTAAGGTTTTTGAGTAACTGACAGTAAAGATAAGACTTGAAGTAAATCCATAAATCAACGTTTCCGGCTAAACAGAGAACCTTAAAGAAGATGTCAATTATTAACAAACGTCTCGTGATAGAAACAAAAACAATCGAGATTCAATCAGCTTGGAAAAAATTAAACAGTTTTTTTTATTTTTACTATCTACATTGATTTACTGAAGGGATTTTAATTTATCTCCAAAAAGGAACAGCAGAACCAGAGGAAACATTGTTTTAAGAAAACGAAGAAGCAACTGAAGAAAACCTGAGCGACAGTTTTATTTTGTGCTGGAAATTAAACGCAGGATTTTGCTTTAAAGATCCAAATGGATAATAATAAAGATAATTTATTCCATGTTAGAGCAACCTGACCTGAAAGGCTAAGATTATACGTTCAAGGTTTTGTGAGAAGTTCCGTTTTTTTTTAGCTTTCACAAAAACTGCCAATGCGGTAAATTTGGGATGGAAACATATTTACCAGATACGTTTACATGTTGTAAACTTCTTATTTTTTCCTGTTCTTAATAGTCACGCCTAGCACCAACGTCTGAAACATTACATTTTGCATAGCCTGGTTGATTCGCTTCATACTCCTACATGGAAATACGCTTAATTTGCATTTGGTATTATGTGACTTTTTAACTATTTACTCAAAATTTGATGGAAACATGCCACCCAAAAATATCTGGAGCCAAAAGTGCCGCAATGTATTAAACATGTATATATTTTTATGAATATTGACAAACATCCAAAAGAAACTGGAAATCAATCAATTTAAAAAATAAAAATTATTTATAATTATTCTTTAAACTACCAAATGAAACAGGAAACAGTTAATTGAACTTTTATAGGCCTCACTCTCACCCAGTAAGCATCTGATTGGTTACCTGACACAGAACAGCAACATTAACCCAATTAGGTCCACCAGCAAACTTTGATCATTAAAGATAACAGATGAAAATACATACCATAAACAGCACTTTCAAACAGTTTTAGTGAGTATTTTTGTTCATTTTAATTCAACTTTAATTAGATTGAATTGATCATTTATTGACTTATTTTTTACTGAATAGTGGCAGTACCAGAACTCCATAGAATTACCTTTAGATGCAATTATTAAACAGAATTATGTAACAGTTTAAAAGTATTATGTTAATTTAACTCAGAAGCAGAACTTGAGCTGGTTCTGAAACTTTTAATCTTAGTTCAGTTTAGTGAGCTTAAACAAACTTTCTCCCAGCAGGAAGAATCAGAACAAACAGACTGAGGTAAAATAAGTATGAGGAAGGATTGTTGGAGAAGTTTCACATTTAAACTTTGGTGTCAAAATAAAAGTCTAGTTTTAACTCACCGAGATCTTCGTCATTTTCTTCCATTTCTGCAGCGGATCCGCCCAGAACCCGAATAAAGCTAGAAAACATAAGGAGTAAAAGCTGCGACTTCCGGCAAGGACTTTCATAATAAAAGCGGGAGAGCGACAAAAATAATAACAAAAACAACAAGAATAATATCAATAACAACAACAAAACTAGCAACGACAGCAATAATAACAGCAACAATAAGAACAAGACTAAACAACAATTCTGCTAATAATAAAAAACAACAACAGCAATAACAAATCAAACAACAACAATACTAATAATAACAATAACAACAATAACAACAATACTAATAATAACAACAACAACAACAACAACAACAACAACAACAACAACAACAATAGTAATAACAACAACAACAACAATAACAACAATACTAATAATACCAACAACAATACTAATAATAACAATAACAACAATACTAATAATAATAACAACAATACTAATAATAACAACAACAATAACTACAATACTAATAATAACAACATCAACAACAACAATACTAATAATAACAATAACAACAATAGTAATAATAACAACAACAACAACAATACTAATAATAATAACAACAACAACAACAATAACAACAATACTAATAATAACAACAACAACAACAATACTAATAACAACAACAACAACAATACTAATAATAACAACAACAACAATAAAAACAATACTAATAATAACAACAAAAACAATACTAATAATAACAACAACAATACTAATAACAACAACAGCAACAACAACAATACTAATAATAACAACAACAACAACAACAATACTAATAATAACAACAACAATACTAATTATAACAACAACAATAACAACAACACTAATAATAACAACAACAATAACTACAATACTAATAATAACAACAACAATAACAGCAATACTAATAATTTTGTCATAAGGGACGATTCAAGTCTGGAATGATGACTTTTATACAAACATAAAGAAATTACATATTTGCTTTTTAATTTAGTTTGTTTATTTATCTGTTAACTTCTATTTTATAAACATTTGAAACAAATTTTTTTGACATACCGCTGACAAAAAATAGCATTGTCTTGTGGCATGGTGTCTCTCTAATAATAATTATTGTGAAAGTAATAATAGTAATAATCATAATAATGATAGTAATTTTGATGATGATGATTTTTTTATTTTATTTTAATATTATTATTATTATATTAACCACTGTTTAATAGAGCAAACCAAGCTGTTTTTTTAATTTGTATTCTTCAGAGTAACCACAGAGTTTCAAATGTTCATTTTGAAATTCTGTGTTAATATGTTGATGCCACAAGAGGGCGCTCCACTCTCAGGTAGGCTCGTGGTCACGAGGTGAGTTCGCTGACACGATGCCCTGTGGGAAATACAAAGTTCGCAAACAGAGCCTTGATTAACTCTCCACTTACAACACATCCATCATGAAGGGGAAAAATATTACAGCCACACATTTATTTAGGTGAATTCATGAAGCAGACATAATTCATATATAATTTTAACAGGAATGGAAATTATTTCGGTTTAAATCACACATTCTCAACTCTAAGAGATTATAAATCGGTTTTCTTATTACTTTATGAGATCAGGCCGCTGGGGGCCAAGGGACCAGCCGGGTTATATTTATAAACCTTATTGTTTTTATGACTTTGAAATCAATTGTAATGTAAAAAAACCTGTAAACTCTGACGTTTTCGACCAGTAAACCTTGAAACACTCACAGAATCATCACTGATATGAAATCTCATAAATAAAATGCGGAATAAATTTGAAACACGAGTCACTTTAGTGAATCCTGTTTCTTCTGATCAGTTTATTGTTTCGTCTAGATTGACTTTTGATTTTGACATGAATGAAAGTTGGTCTTTTTGTCCGGCTGAAGTCTTTACAGCAAACATGAAGGATTTTGCCAATTTTTCTTACATTTACAGACTTATATGATATTTATCGTGTATTTGGATGTTTGGAGATCACTTTTGGAACATATTTATATCGATAAATTAGGTTTTGCTTGTCTGAAGCAGCTGTTGAATGGTCATTTTACCTCATAAATTAAATTATTAAACTTTTACACTGTTTCTCTAGAGATTCTCGATTGATTTTCTCCTCTAGTCCTAAAATCACAAAATATTAATCAATAAAAATGTAAAATCTAACGAGGTCAGATGTTTTAATTGGTTGACTTGTCATGCAGGGAACCCATAGCAACCCATTAAAAATGATGACGTCACAGATAAAGTTTCTCAGGCTGGTTACTGTAAAGAAAAAGGAACAATTTAGACAAAACAACAACACAGACAAAAGCATAAAACTCAAGGTGACACGTCATTTCCTGTTCTCCATATACTCCATTTGAATTTTAATTACAGTTGTTCAGGAGAAGCCATTTTAATACTCTGAAAGAATTTAATTTTTTTAAGGTCAAAGGTCTTAGAATTATAAATACGCCACAAAATAAAATTGTAAAAATGTGTCTGATATTAAGTACAAAGTTATAAACTTAAATGTGTGTTTTATTTCTAACAATTTGTGGCACAAAGAACCGATCCGCCGGATAAACTCTGGAAGCCAATGAGTAGAATGAGTGTCTGGCAGCCAGAACAGAACAAGGGGAAAATAAACAAATACAAATAACTGATTATGTGCAACAATCACTAAGTACATGGAAAACATGAATACAAAGGTGAACTCTGAGTAAACAGCAAGACGAGAAAATGTTTAACAAGAGATTAAATGAACAACAACTACCAAAAAAAACACACACAGCTTTTAAAGATATTAAACATACAAGATAAGAAGAACAAGTAGAAAAAATGTAACTGTCTGTCTACTTAAAACCAAAGCTAGAACAAACAAAATAAAACAGAGCTAAGCTGAGCTAAACTGAGATAAACTAAGCTACACTAAACAAATCTAAGTTAAACTAAGCTAAGCTAAGAAAAACAAAACAAAACAAAACATAGTTGAGCTGAGCTAAACTAAGCTAAGCTAATAAAAAAACATAACAAAACAAAGCTAAACTAAGCTAAGCTAAGAAAAACAAAACAAAACAAAACATAGTTGAGCTGAGCTAAACTAAGCTAAGCTAATAAAAAAACATAACAAAACAAAGCTAAACTAAGCTGATCTAAGAAAAACAAAAAACAAAACAAAGCTAAACTAAGCTAGGCTGAGATAAACTAAGCTAAGCTAATAAACAAAACATAACAAAACAAAACAAAGCTAAACTAAGCTAAGCTAAGCTAAGAAAAACAAAACAAAACAAAACAAAACAAAACATAGTTGAGCTAAACTGAGCTGAGCTGAGCTAAACTAAGCTAATAAAAAAACCAGAACAAAACAAAACAAAGCTAAACTAAGCTAAACTAAGCTAAGTTAAGCTAAGAAAAACATAACAAAACAAAGCTAAACTAAGCTGGGATAAGATAAAAAACTAAACTAAACTAAAGAAAAAACTAAACTAAACTAAACATCATCAGTACTGCTTTCTCTCAGTGTTTTTGTTCTAGCATTCTGTTAGCTTTGACATTTTTGCTCTTGTGCTTTTCAATTTAACTTCACACAGAAATTAAACATTGATCAACTCCTCAGTTTCTTTTTGTCTTTTCTTTTTTCTCTAACCCACATTCAGTCATGGCGATGACTCGTATTGACCCCGGTTCTGGTTCTGCTGGAGGTTTTCTCCTGCTAAAGGGGAGTTGTTCCTCTCCACTGTCACCACATGCATGCTCAGTATGAAGGGTTGCTGGTCCAGGAGGAGCGAATGCTGAAAGTCGGTGACTTGATGTAGTCTGCTGAGGTTCCTTGTAATAAACGGGCTTTATTTATTATTAATAACTAGTAAAAATCAAAATTAATGCATTTTTGGACTAAAATTCATTCAGTTCAGATGACTTGGTGTGAATTGGCGCTATAGAACCAAACCGAATATAATTGGAAGCCGAATTTCCGAGCGGTCCTTGAACGCAGCATATGAAGGTGGATTGGACGCATGCTCCCAGTTTGGATGTGGACCATCCTGTAGGCAGTCTTGTGGACCCGGTCCGGAACCTTTGGTGCTTTAAACTGAGCTGGAGCAGAAACGTCCTCGTCCCGGTCCGGAGATCCTCATCCGGACAGCAGAACCATTAGAACAGGTGAGTTCCTGGCTCCTCCAGCCTGGACGCGCCAGGATGCGCTCCCAGTTCTGGTGCGGGTATTCCGGGTCTGATTTAGTTGCTGTTGCTCTGAATTGATCTGTAATTTAATTTCCGCCTGTTTTCTCTGATTTAAGCCTCAGATTTTTCACTTCCTCTGATGTTAGGTTTAGATGGACGTTTTAGATCATCTCTGAAGGTTTTCTGATGAATTGACAGGTTTTTCTGGATTATTGTGACAGCTTTTGTCTGCCTAGAGATGTTGGGATTATCTGTCATGTTTGACTGTCTCAGTCTGAGGATGCTCTCCATCCCCTTAACTCGGTCTTCCTATATAAAAGTGAGTTTTTTGTTACTCATATGTTCTGTTCAGAGATAAGATGAACCTGCAGCAGCAGAGCTTGGACCAGGGGTCGGTCTGACACTGATGTGGGAACCCTCCCCTCATTGTCTCGGCCTTTCCTGTCCAGGAGGTCAGCGTCCTCCTCTGCTTCCTGCTGCGTGTTTTTCCTGCCTGTTTTGTTTTATTGTGTTGCCTCAGAGACAGAAACAGCTGTTTACTGCAGGAAACCATCAGCAGAGGCTGGAATTGCTCATGAACCGCCAGGGGGGCGTGGCTGTGGGCGGGTCTTGTCATGTTTATTTATCTTAATGCTTAGATATGGTTTTGTTGAGCGTCTTTTAAAATAAGGGACTTGATCTGAGCAACCTGACCAAAGAAAAGACGCCGGTATCTCTGATAAATACAGAAACACATGTTACAGCAAACATTTAAAGCGTACAAACAAACTTTCTTCTTTCAATTATATTTTATAATATAATATATATATATAATTTTATATATATATATTTGAAGATGAATTTCTGGTTACGTTACTGTGAACCATGGAAAATCCCAGCATGACTGATTCAGAGAGACTCCCTGAAGGCACCACGCTGTATATGGATGGAAAGCTCAAACTTGGACCAAACCGCTGAGCTCAGAGGAAACAGCTGAACTTTAGGGGATGAGTTTGACGCTGAATCACTGAACCTGTTTTTGTTTTTGTTTCCTCCATTTGATCCTCACCTGTTTTTGTTTATTTGTTTTACTAATGGCAACCAGAGCTCCTGATTTATGATGTCAATACCTGTAGACATCACCAATTTGAATCAAATCATTCATTTTGTAGGAATTCACCTTTTTTTTTACCTCTAACTCGCTGAGTGTGAGCATGTGTGTTTGTCTATTCTAGATATATGTGCTGATGAAACAGATCCTCTTCACCTCATCCCAGCACATTCATTTTTTAATTAATCAATATAAACCAGACAGACCTAGAAATAACAGATCTGGTTAAGAAACGTCATTTACAGCAAAACCTTTAACAGAAACAGATTTCCTCTTAGATTTGCCGTCACAATTGAACCACAGCCGTTTCTATTCTGTTTTTTCCAGTTCAGACTCATCATTCGTGAGATCCTGAACATTCAGGCTGTTAATGTTGTTAGTACAGGGTTTTTCTGGCAGCCATGTTCAGTGTTCAGTGATTTTTCCACATATTTTAGCCACTTTATGGATAAATGATGAGAAACTGATGAAGATTTATTAGATGTTTTATTTAAAAAAAAAATCTGGACTTTCTATTTCTGGATTCAACCAATCAAAAATGAATCCCAGATTTTTAAACTGCAGTTTGAACTTGCAGGAATCCTTTTTTTTCCACTAAAACCTGAAACTTCCTGCCTGCAGATGAGAGAACAGCATCCAGCAGCGGCTCAGACTAACAGATAGTTAGAGCCGTATTATCCGAATGATAAAAAACTAACTTTAAATGTCAGTGTTAGTAGTTAGAGATTCTCTGATCTCGTTTAAACCTTTTGGAGTCGGAAAGCCAGGATGGAGAGTTTCTGTTGTGTGATTAATAGTTTTTACCGAAAGGGAAACAATAGAGGAAACATGTGAGCAGCGGGTTTCCTCAGGATGTTGAGTGTCGGACCTCAGATCTGACTTTAAATGAAAACAACCGAGGCATTTAGGATCAAGGTTGTATGAGATTAAAATGATCGTTTTTATATTTGCTATCGTTTCTGTTTGTAAATGATTCTGTGAAAATCTCAGGGAAAACCCTCATCTTTAGGAAGGAATCCATCTTTCCTGACTGAGAGGTTTTTCTTCAGGAGCTTCAGCAAACGCGCAGAAACCAGAAACCAGCCGGTCAGAGATATGAGAATCTAAGATCTGCCTGGCTCCAGAGCTTTGATGAGAAGCAGGGCTTCAGTTTTGCTTTTGGTGTTTGCAGCCGTTCATCTGAGCAGATGGAGAAGATTAGATTCATCTCCAGTTTATTCTTGCATTTCCGCATCAAAACAAACGGAGCAACCCTAAAATAACGAAGCTCCTGTTTTCGCTGCTGTTCGAGAGAACGGCTGAGAGAAAGCAGCTCTGAACTGCAAACACATGAAAAGCTCTCAGGTATTTGTGTGTTGTTTTCTTGTGCAAATATCTTAGCTCGCTTGAAACAGGACAAAATAACTTACAAGTGACCTCTCAATAATTAATAATTAATTAATTATTTAAGTAATGCTAGAAGATTTCTTTTTTTTTTTTAGGTACAGGAAACAAGTGGAAAAATTGGCCAATGGAACTAGACCTTTTTATCAATATCCAATGATTCCCTGAAGCTTCATAATGGAGTAAATTAAGGCTGCAAGTAACGATTATTTTCATAATCAATGAGTCTGTCAGTCATTTTTACGATTAGGCGCTTTTTATTATTCATTTTTTTTAGCCTTTCCTTTCCCTTATAAGCTTTCAAAAACGTATTTTCATTAGGAAATAGAACACACGACAGAATTGTGTTTAATTTGTTTAAAGGAACAAATGATCTCAACAGTTTAGACATATTTGTTCATTTTTAGGCATAAAATACAAAAATGAGGAATTCCATCCAATTTATTGATTGATTGATTGTTCAGCACATTAATGATATCAGCCCTGATTATTCTCGACATTTAAATTCACTTTTAATTTTATCTTTATTCGGACTTAGTTGGACATTATTGTTCCTAATAATCTGAACTTGTGTCTCTACCAGCATGTTTAGAACAGAGTTAGTAAGTGGTAGACATTGCTGGGGGTGAACGTCTTGTTCCACATGTATTCGTTTTGTTGTTTATTTCTGCAGAAGAAACACAAAATGACGGAAAAAGTACAGACGAATATTATTGACATTATTTGGCGTGTTTATTATTATTTTTTATTAGGTATCAGTTATTTTACTGAGCTGGTTATTCCTCTCCTGCTTCAACTTCGACATACTTTCATCTCAGATGTTCACTTAGAAAAGACTTACCTATATTTTCACGCTCCGTCATCTTGCTCAGGGCAAATGTGTTTGTGCTGCCGTTCGTTATGCAAAAAAAAGCTAACAATTGGCCGATTTCTTCTTCTACTGCTCCACCAGTAGATCACAGCGTTAGGTAGCTCATTACTGCCACCTATTGACTGCAGATATAACAGATTGTGTTTAAAACAGACGCTTACGGTAAAACGTGATTACAAAGCAACTAATCGATGACTAAATTAGTTGTCAGCTAATTCAATAATCGATTTTAATCGATTAAATATATTAGTTGTTTCAGCTCCAGAGTAAATCTTTTCCATGAACTGAGATGTTGTAGAGGAAACATCAGTTTTTACACTGATATTCTTTACGCTGCATATTTATCTCAGATTATCTCGGATATGTTCCGTGCCGCTCTTGGCCGTCGCTCTTCCTCCTCCGGTGTCGCCACTGAGGAATTTCACAAAGGGGGAACTTTTCCTGCTCTGATTAAACCACCATAAATCACATGGAAGCCACCAGAATCCGTGGCGTCCCTGCTCCTGTTGCTCGCCGTTTCGTCATCCTGCTGATCTCGGAGTTAAAGTCACATCATAAAACATGATGCTGAAGGGGAGCCCAGAAAAACATCTCTGAAGAAGCTTGCACGCTCCACAACTCTGTGGGAAAAACACGGACAGGAAGCAGTAAAGCTCGTTTATCAGCGCCGCCCTGGATCAGGATCAGAGAGAGGAACCATCACCATATCGGCACCTCTGAGCGTCACTGGCAGCATCTCAGCCCATGTTCTCATCCAAGAAGCTGTCTCAGCTAACAGAACGCCAGCCCAGGTGTGGTTACTATGGAGAGAAGAACACTAAGAGAAAACAAAAGGTTAACAAGGTTGAAATAACGGTAGCTAAGTAGATTGGACAAAGGAAGAAAGTAGCAGAGAGAGAAGTGGTCAGATTGTCCTCCAGCAGTCTAAGC
>JAVLVB010000347.1:955703-1002681 GCA_032876305.1 Orestias chungarensis
CAAAAGGTTAACAAGGTTGAAATAACGGTAACTAAGTAGATTGGACAAAGGAAGAAAGTAGCAGAGAGAGAAGTGGTCAGATTGTCCTCCAGCAGTCTAAGCCTATAGCAGCATAACTATAGAAAAACTTAAATAACTTAACCCTATAGAGTGAGACATGAAGAAGGTAGAGCAAAGGAGAACCGTCTGTCAAGACTGACTTCCTCCCCCAACCGGATTAGGCTGTCTTCTCTACCTCTTCCTAACTATAAACTTTATCAAACAGGGAGGTTTTAAGCCTAGATTTGAAACTAGACAGGGTGTCTGCCTCACGGACTAAAGCTGGAAGCTGGTTCCACAGGAGAGGAGCCTGATAACTGAAAGATCTGCCTCCCATTGTGCTTTTAGAGATTCTAGGAACCACCAGTAAACCTGCAGTCTGAGAGCGAAGTGCTCTGTTAGGGACAAGAGGAGTAATCAGATCTCTGATATACGATGGAGCTTTATTAGTGAGGGCTTTATATGTCAAAAGAAGAATCTTAAAATCTATTCTAAGTTTGGCAGGGAGCCAATGAAGGGAAGCTAAAATTGGGGAGATATGATCCCTCTTTTTAAGTTTTTTCAGACTCAACTCTTGCTGCAGCATTTTGGACCAACTGTAGACTTTTAATTTGCGAACTTCCTGCTAATAAAGAGTTACCATAGTTCAGGGATTAATGTTTAAATTTTCTTCCATACTTATGCCGGATGTTTTGGACGGGTCCTCTGAGTCTTTGCGCTGAGCCAGCTCTACATGTTGGTTCTCTGGATCCAGAGAACCAACATAAAACTGCTGGAACTTGCCTGGTTCTGCTCAGCTTCTTTTCTACTCGTTCCGTTTCATCATCCTTGTTAGATTAAAGATCTCCCTCCATCTTAGTTTTATCTCTCCAGATAAAAATCGGTCTGACCTGGTCAAGAACCAGAGAGACTCTCACGCATCTGTCCGATCTGTGTTCGTGATGGCGAAAGAGTTGGCACACCAGCAGCGTCGTCCTCCTCGGCTCTCCTATCAGACTCTCTATTGTGTCGTTGTGTTTAGCGCTGAGCTAATTAATAACCGGCTTATCTGCAGCGAGGCAACAATAATAACCTTTTTCTGTCCAGCGGCGCGCTTCCTTCCTGCTGGCATTCATCAGAGCAACGCAGGCAGCCGGCGCCAAGAGACGGCAGCAACACGCACACTCGTTCCATTGACTCTAATTCATATGTCACGAATTTCTATAGCCCAAACCTGACCTTTGACCCTAAATTTAGCCAGCACCATTTCATGCCGAACCGTAAATCCAACCCTTTTATTGCTTTGTCTCTACATTATCACCATCGTTTTAGTAAAATGGAGCAAAGTTTGTCCCAGGATCAACAACCAGGTCAAGGTTGTTGAAGCATCAGGAGACATCCTACACTTGATTGAAGCTAAACTATTAAAAATTAAAAACATGTTCAAAAACATGAAGAACACCCGCTAATCATATTTGATAAGGGGATGTTTAAATTGTCTTTAACGTCAGTCTGGTGACTTTTACTCAGCAGATTTAATTCACCGTAAATAAAAAAAAAGAATAATTTGGAGTTCACTTTGAAAATGTGAAAAGTGCATGTAAACATTAATAATACTATTTTAGTCATAAAAACGCAGATAATCCGCATCATTTGTTGCATATTTGCTGTTTTCCAGCTGCCAACGTCCTCAAGAAGAAGAAAAAAACCCTCAAATCATTCCGTTTTATGTGACACTGAGCTCAGAGGGAAACTTTCGGATGCACAGAAATGTAGAAAGTGTTTCGCTCTGCTGTGAAATCTCACACATGTTTATCCCCGTTCCCCAAATTCATATTCAATTTCAAACGCATTGATGAATCCATATTTGTACTCATCCTTTACTCCTCATGTCTTGATATCTGGTGTGTGTGTTTTTTTAACGTTTTCCCATCCTGTCGAACCAGGAAGTAGCGTGTTCTCTGTCTCGCCTTAAAATCCATCCCCAGCTGTTTCTCCAGTTGACCCAAAAGTTCGGTTAACGATCAGACGGTTCAAAAGTCACATCATCCTCATCATCATCGTCGACTTGGCTCTACCTCGTCGATTGACGAGACGTTGATAGTCTGATCGAAGACACGAGTGAACAAAGAAATGACTTAACCGACCAAAAAAGGTGAGACGTTTGCTCTGGTTTAACTTCAGCGAGAACCAAGGTGGAAGTTTATTGTGTAGGATGAAGACAAACTTCTGGTTTCCTCTTTAGCTGCTAACTTCTGTGCAGAAGCAGGACCGACGAAAATATCCCAGCAGCTGTGGTTCATGTTTCTGGCAGAGATCTGCAGGTTGGCACGTACAATAAAACCATATTTAGAGGCGATTGTTTGTGGACACACCAGGCTTCGCTGTCTGCCCCCCCCCGCTGGGCTCCACTTTGTCTGCAGACGTACGCAGGGACGTGAATCCCAGCAAGGATGCGCGGCGCGCACCTAAACATCTGAGCAAACTCTCAGACGCTACACTCTTTGTTTGAGTTAGTTTGAGTCACCGTGCTCAAACAATGGGGCCAAAAGGAGGGACTCTATTTTAACGCCATTGTTTCTTCTGCCTCTCGCTGCAGCTGAGCGGAATAATATTTATGCTGCGCGTTGGATTTATATAAACCTTCTGTGGGTCTGCGGTCAGAGAAGGAGATCAGGGTATGAAAGATTTGCAGTACATTTAATCTTGTGGTACCATCGCAATAACAGTCAAAGTGATGAGAGCAAACACAAATGCTGCCGCTGGAAAACATGTAGGACTGAACCCTTTGGCTTTTTACGTCCGTCATTATGGCTCCTAATAACTCTGGATAATATTTAAATATAGACAGAACATCAAATGCTGGTTTGGGTTTTTTTCAATTTAATAAATTATTATTTTCTTTCTATTTATTTTGTTTTAGATCCATTTTGTTCTCTGTATGTTGGAGACAATATACTTTTTCTGTTTTTATCTCATTTCATCGTCTTTAAAAAAAAAAAAAAAAGTTCATATTTTTCTTTATTTTAAAGCAACAGTAACTTTTCAAGCTTCATAAAATATCTTCATAACGCTTGTGATCATACGTCGACTTACAGCTCGTTGAATGACGCCTCTGTCATGGCCTGAGGGGGTCAGTATCACTTTAACTGGCGCTAAGCAACTTTGAGGAGGGTGGCAGGAACCCTGCCTTCCACACAAAACAACTACAAATGTTCTGACTGCTTTGCTGCATACATCACTCCCCTCATTTCTTATCTTCAACAACATCATCTGACATTGTTTCACCACAATCTGATTCATCACCTCATCGCTGTTCATCCTTCACGCAGACACTGGAAACCGAAATGATCTTCAATCCAACTGATCAGGATTTTGCCACGCTATGCGCTGGTGCTCATGGGAAATGTAGTCTTCCTTCAGGCAAAACTCTTCTGCTTTTGTTCACACTGGGCCTCCACAATCAACTATCAGTGTTGCTTTAAAGCCTTAAAAACAAAAATAAAACCGAGTTCTTCAAAACTGAGGTAGATATTTATCAAAAAAGTAATTTTGTAGGTCGTTTAATATGGAATGAGATTTATTCAGCCGGACTGACGGAACGTAAATGTTTTAAACTCCTTCTTCAGAGGTCGTTGGTTTTTTAACGCTGAGCTAAAACTGAATGTCTCTAATTTATTCTCTGTACAGATGAAAGAACAGGTGAACTGGTAGAGAACCAGTGATGGGATTTTCTACAGGCTACTAAGAACCTTTCATCATGACCCGGAACAATGAGTCCGTCTGGACTGTGGCTGTCAGTCCTTACTGCAACATTTTTAAATGACTCTGAGAAAGTTTGAAGGACTAAAGATCAAAGTCGACTTATTTCTTTGCAATTTCTCTCGGTTTCTGACTGTTTAAGCTGTTCTGAGGGTTCTGAATTTAGTCAGAACAGGCATGTTAGCTGAGGTTCTAGGCAGTTTAATAGCTCCTTGATCACGTTTAGCCTTGAAAACACCTTGAAACTCGACATCGCTTGTCTGAATAACTAAATATAATAACGTTTCGTCAAAAGATGGACTTTAAAAACCCGTTTGATCATCACTAAATACGTTACGCCAAATGTTGACGTCATTCGTCTGACTATGTTTAAACAAACACTGAATTTCACTGATCTGGTCCAAAAACTTCTGTTATTAAAGCTTTTTATTCCAGTTCTTGAGGTTGCTTAGTTGACCCTCAGTGATCTGACTTTGTGTTCAGTTTCACCCTCCGCTTTCCTTCCTAATAAACCATCTTAATGAGGGTCAAAAAAATTTTTTTACACACAAACTTTCTAAAGAGAATATGAATAAATTAGATTTTAGTATCAGAAAGCGCCTCGTGCCTCGTTAACATGCAGACATGAAGACATTAATCTCTACATAAGCTCCAACAGGAACTCGCATGTTACAATGACCCTTAAGTGCGGGCGGTAGATTACACTGTAATACCCTTTAATTGTCGTAATCTCTGCATCTTCCTCTCACAACTGGCGGCGTGGCTGCAAGACTTGTCTGGAAACGCTTTAGTTGATGCGGTGGAAGTCGAGGTTTGCAGGCGATCTTCAGTTTGACATTTAAAACAAATCCAGCCTGAGTTCGATCCTCACCGCCTCTGCGCTGCCTGGTTATGGACTGCTGACAGTCAGAGCCCAGATTTAGGTCCAGATTGAGAGGCTGGTTCTGAGCTTTAAGTTCTCTAAGCAGGAATCTTTGAATTTTTAGCTTTTATCTCCCGTAGCTGTGGCTGAACCAGCAGGATGTTCTGATTTGAACAAATACTTTAGCGATTAGAGCTGCTATCTTAAATCAAATATTTCATATTTTTGACATTCCAAACCGGGACACATGTTGATCAGCAGGGCTTTAACTAGGCCAGTATTAGCAGCTACGCAGGAGGAGCAATCTAAACTCTTACCCTCAGTGTTGGCATGTCATCGGGTGAACTGGCACCAAATATCTAAAGTCTAAAAGGCATTTATCACCTTTTATTTTCTGTCTTTGTTTCTTTAAATGTTGTTTTTTAACACCAACAGGTGTGATATTAATAAGAGTTGCTTCCTTAATTTTGTCCAAGGTAATTGGATTTAGATCTGCGCTTGTAGTTTTTTTACTATAAAACTGTTTATCTACAAATCTATAGACAGATCTGCATAAAAATTCTGTCCTATGTTTGTATGATCTTAGTGGAGACCTGGAGCTTAAATCACTGTAAATAATCATGAAGATTAACCAACCTGTTTTATTTTAGATTCAGCGCTAAGCGTTTAGTCTATCTAGAAATATTTTTATGCCTGGATATTTACTTTTAAAAAACTTTGAATGTGCAAAATGAAGGTCAGTAGTTTATTGTAGTTGGGATGGACTCTAAAGTTCTACACAAGTGAAGATTTACTTTGTTACTACTCATGAAAACTGACATTCTGATGTTTTTGAAGTCTGGGTCTGATCGTGTGGCCGAAGAAGCCAGACGTGGTAAATCTGGACGTAAACTACGTCCGAAGCGAGCAGTGCCGAGTTTCGTTTCTTTTTCTTTTTTCTCAGCGTCCTTTGTCTCGTTCTGATCTCGTGACGATACGGTCGGGCTCCACAGACGTCAGCGTCCGTCGACTTGCGTTGCCTTAAGACGGCGAATCGAGAATGAAACCTTGGGACTTTTGGGAGTCCTGGAAACAAGCTTTACCATCCTGGATGGAGGTGGAAGCGCTTGTCTGGGCAAACCAACCTGGTATATCTGTGGGTCTGTAAGGCCCCTTTTCCACCAAACTGGTTCCAGTGCTGGTTCGGTGCTAGAGACAGAGTTAGCACCGTTTTTTTGTGTTTCCACTGACCAAACTGGTTCCAAACTGGTGCTTTGCTGGCCCCAACTCTTTCTGGGGCCAGAGGAAAGAACCGGATCAACGTGATGACGTCAGCAACTGGGGGCGGGGCTACGTAACAAGTATTGTCGGGTAAACAGGAAAACAGCGGCAGTTTTTCAACAATACTGGAAAGTAAACAAAATGGACCTTAAGTCAAAGCTGCAGTGGTCAGTGGAGGAGACAAACTTCCTGCTCGCAGAAGTCTGGTCCTCCACCTAAGTGGAAAAGAAACTTGGGGGGGCTTCAAGGACCAAACCGCTGTTCCCATACATCCAGCGAGAGATGGAGGGTATGAGCGCAGTGGAGAGCAAATTATTAACAAGCTTAAAAAGTGTTGCTGTGGTCTTGTGGCGGTTGGATTTGGTGCTAAATGGGCAATGGTGGCGTACGCATACGCATTTCCGGCCAGCACCAGTGTGTGGAAAAACAAACGGTTCTTTGTTGTTTCGCGCTTGGAACCAGCCGAGAACCGACTGTAGCACCAGCACTGAACCAGCCCTTGGTGGAAATGGGGTATGAGAGATTCCACTGGTTTTGTAGGATTATAGAGATCTGGGAAATCTGACTTGACTGAGCCATGAGAACTCCAGTTTAATCCCCCCGCCCCACAAACGCTGAGGGAAGCCTTCAGGATTGACACACATTGAGTAACACATGAAGTACTCCCCCTCATTAGTGGCCCTGGTGCGCGGTGAAAGGAGCGTCTATTCACTGGGTCTGGTGGGAACACTGGGACCAGCCCAGCAGCAGGGAGGCAGCCACACACAGGCCAACTCGTCCTGACGCTGAAACAAAGACCAGGCTGCGTGTGAAGCCTGAACTTTCACGTCTGCATCCCTTCTTCATCTTCCCCACCCCCCCTCCTCTTCCTCCTCTCTTTTCTGTGAGGTGTTAAAGAAAAGCAGCTGATGGCTGTCAGTCACGCCGCGGCGCAGCAGGACCCCCCAGTAGCGCGCTGACAGTAATGACATGCAAACTGACGACGGTCTTTGGCTAAAAAAGCTTCTCAGAGACAAAGCTGCAGTAGGTGGAAGAACAAGCGGGTCCAATTTAACCCCTGCTGGGGTCTAATGAGAGACGTCTATAGCTGCGGCTGATTACCAATGTTAGCGCCACATGCCAACAACGATTCAGCAGCGAACTTCATTTGCTGACTGATCGTCGTGGAGGGTCCAAACGGGACGTATGGAGAAACTAGCTGTGGTAGCATGATCAGATTGAATTGTTAGTCCTTTCCATTTAGCTTGGATGTTAAAAGAAAGCTGGGATAGTCAATGGCGGGATTACGCTTGTGAAACACCGTTGTTTTGTCCCCGCCCTTAGAAAACACAGTTAACTCAAATGCTAAAACTAATCCCACGGGATTACTATCCCCTGGGGACCTCTGACCCTTTGTAAATTGCCGCACGGGATAAACAAAGTCTGCGTTTTACTCTGATTTCCTGACATCAAGGCCATGTGTTACGTCGATCCGCGTCAGATACAGTTTCTTCTACATCTCTGCGTGGCGCTAGCGGCAAACGCGGCGCACGTAGGCGCCGAGCTCGTAACCGACGTAACAACTGTGATGGAAAATTAATAAAACAAAACGTTGTTACATCGTCTCCAGCTACCCTGCATCCGTCAAACGTCACAACAGTTAAACTACAACTGGAAACCATAACCATGAAGTCTTATAGCTAATTATTATATAGCTAATAAACAGCTTGATAGTGCTATCAAACATGCTGCTACACATATCATCCAAATCGTTGTCCTGCCAAATTTCGCTCCCATGTTGAATCTCCTTCTGCGGACGGATCTCCAGATAATTCGCCAAGAGAAACTTAATTTTCAGAACTCTAGAAAAAGGTTTGCAAGGTTTTATCTGCAATTATTACAAATGATCAGAGGCTCCTCTGTAATTCTAATCCCGTGTTAATAAGGTTTTACAAACGTAAAAAAACAATGTATCTGAAACAACTCCAATATTAGAGAAGCACAAATCAGATAAATGATTCAAATCTGGGGGAAGAAAATTGGATAAGAGATGAAATCTAAATGCAAAGAAGAAGCTTTTGATGCAGATTATTTCTGATAAGGAATAAACACACAGAAAGTTTCTGGGTTTACTGTTGCTGGTGCAGTAAGAGGAGCGGCCATGTTGGATGTCTGCAGGTTGCCGACCCCTGGGTCAGCGTGTTCATCACTGTCGGCAGGAACGTTTCTAGGAGTGTGTTTAATATGGGCGCACCAAGAAGCGACACTGAAATAAAGTTAATTACTTTACACTTTTCAAACTTTAAAAAATTTTTTATATGGGTTTTATGAGCTGGAATCCCAAATTATGTAAAAATAAATAAATGAATAGTTGAAATGGTTGACATTGCGGGCCCTGCTTCTGTAATTTATGAACGTTTAACATTTTGAATGGAATTACGGGAATTAAACAGCTTAGTTATGATATTCTAAACAATCTCTGCTTTCTTCTCCGCAAAGTTTCCACCTGGACTAATAATAAAATATTATATTGCCTTCTGAACTGAGCTGGAGTATTGAACATTAAAGCGTCTCTTAAATAAAGTGGATGTTTTACTCGCATGTTACTCTTAAAGAGTTCACATAAAAATGTGAAAGAAAACACAAGTTTTCCAAGTTATTCTGCTCAGAAAAGACTCAAAGCTGTGCCACTGGTGGGTGATGCAGCATGCTGGGCCTGCAGGTCAAAGCCCGGGCTGTAAATCAGGCTCGCCTCGCATAACACAGCCAAATAAAACCTTCAGATGAAATGAAATGCTGCAGAAGTGAAGCGGCGAGTTTGCCAGGGGGGGAATCTGTCGGGCAACCATGAGGCTAATCTGGACTCTGGATCTGCTGGTGTGATAAGAAGTTGGAGTTGGAGATAACCTTCTGCTTCCATATCTCCCGGCGCAAATCCCAGACATTAGCAGCCGCAACCAGAACTCCCACACACAGCTGGATCAGAAAAAGACTAAAATTAGGTGATATAACCCAATAAGAAGGAATCACTCCCGTTAACCCTTAAACCGGATCAAAATACGGAAGCAGTATCGGGACAGCAAAGTAACCGTGTGGTCCAGCGGCCTATAGAAGCTCCTTCAGCAGAAGCGCCTACTTCTTGCAGTGCTTCAGACCCGCCGGCTCTGAGAAATGATGGGTTTCCCTGAGAAACGTCTGCACTGTCTGCAATCCCACCTGAGCTGCGGTTCCAGTTTGTCTCTGGGAGCCAAAACTGAGGAAAAACACGGACATCCAGCAGAGATTGTCACATTTCTGCTGTTTGGGATTTTCTCACAAAAATAATCTGAGCAAAAGAAATAAAGAAAAGAATAAAAGCTGCTTTTAAACACTGATTTAAAAAAAATCTATTAAAAACTATGAGTTTAAAAGCAGATGTAGGAGCACAGAGCATTGCTTTTGTTACTGTGATTGTATATATACTTTGGAAACCACTCGGTTGTTACTTTAAGATCGGGAGTCCCTCCTCTTTACATCTTCTGTGGTTTTTTCTTGGTTAAATTGTTTGCACCATCATTAACCAGCATAACGCAGAAAACAACCAGTTACATAGGAAAACTGTCTTCAGCCTGGATTTGCTCCCGTCTCACGTCTTTGTTAAGAGAGCTGCAGGTTTTAGGAGCAAAGCTCTGAAACCGTCGTATCGCGGGGGGACAAAAATACTAAAATGGAAACAAACAAGAATCAAGAATCAAGAATCAGTTTATTTATATAGCGCCAATTTACAACAGGTGTCGTCTCAAGGCACTTCACAGAAAATCAATTAAAATCAAAGATACATTCTAACAAATCAATTTGAAAAAGTTTCCACTCTAAGGAACCCCAGCAGATTCATCGAGTCATTGACTTGCAGCATTCACTCCTCTGGAATCAGCAGGCAGAAACAATGGCTTGTGTTGTCGTTGACTTTACAGCAATCCCTCATACTGAACAACACAGGACTCGTCTTCCTCTTTCGTCCGCTACCAACCTGGGGATTTATTAGTGATCTGCTTCACACAGGTCAAAAGTTCATTCAACAAAATCCCCACTGTAGGGAAGGTTTTTATATCTTTACGATTACAGCTGTGTCTGAGTCTAACTGTTAACCGTTCGTTAAACAGACGTGAATTTGCGCAGTTATACATATACGTACCAGGTCATGTCAAGCTATACCTTATGAGCTACTTCTCAACATGTTTTCCTCAAATGACATAATTTTGGCTCCCACAAAACGCAGCCAGGAAACTGGGACCTTCCCAATATTGGAAGTTTAAAATTAAGACAAAACTCAGTTTCTGTGTCCGAACCCTGAGGGATCCCACATGTGATGTCCGAGGAGAGCTGGTCTGCAGATTCTAATGCCGACATTAGCCCCTCCTTCCTCCTCCGACAATCTTAAGGCCACCGCTCATTTTGTGATGGATTTACGGATGATCCTAAGAGAGGATCCAGCTGTGAGTTGATTAAAAGACTCCATCTCTTTTCAACACGTCTGACGGTCCCGGCTCGATATCGTTTCATGTTGGTTTTTACAAACTTTCGCCAGTATAAGTTTGTTTTAAAAACTAAAGTCTAACTCTAAACCATTTTAATTTTAAGTTCTGCAAGATCCCCCGTGTGACAACTTAATGTTTGTGAGGGAAGTTGGCTGCGCTGCACGACCGAAACCTGCTAGACATGGGATTTATTTTTATTTTTTATGGGATTTTGTGTTTTCTCTGTGTCCTAAGAACACGTGACCATCGCTCCTGTCTGATTAAAGATCCGGCATCAATAGGAGTACGTTTCGATGACCTCTGAGCTCTTGGTTAAACCCCTAATCAAGGCCCTGGCAGCTAAACTCAACACGGAGTTTCCATCGCGCTTCAAATCACCGGACACGCCCTCATGTATCTGTGCGGCTGTTGGAGCAGCCTGTAGATCACATCCCCACTGTTTGCTGGCTGCCTTCGGACGGCTTCAGCCTTTATTGACCCCGCAGCGATGACTAACCGGCTGCTCTCCGCAACATGTGGAGCAACAGTCCTGTTGCAGTACGTCAGCAGAGACGTGGAACTGTGACTGGTTCAGTTTTCGGTTTATCACGTTCGTCTTGAACAAACCAGCTCATCCTACCTGACAAATATTTCCTGTAATCTCTGATTACATTGTCTTCAGCTCTGCTAAAGGGAAGCTTTTTTCTCTTGGTTCTAGTTTAGTTTCCTGGTAGGTGAGAGAAGCTCACAGAAGCCGACTTAGTTCAGCAGAAGTGAGCAAAGTGCAACACGAACAGTACTTTTGGTTTTATTTGAATACGATTATGATTGCAGTAGGTGAGCATGCTCCGAAGAGAAACCAGGAATAAAGGAAAGTGTCTCAACCTCTGAGGACATTAAACCGTGAGATGAGATGGGAGAAAAGGCCAAAATGAAGAAGCTTAGCTATGAGATCTGTACTATAAACTGTAAAATGAAGCCATAAAGTGATGTCTTAGGCTACTGTGCCTCTTCCATATCCGGTTCTAAAACGGATGCGCATTTTATCCAACTTTTCCGACATCAACTTGAGTCACAATTGTTGTGAAAAAAAATCCTGCTTTTGCGGATAAACTGTGTTGCAAATGCACATTTTCCCAGTTTTGACCGAATAATTATTCGGTTTGTCAGACGGCAGGTCGTAAAAGGCCCAAACAAGCAACTCTAAACGCTTCCTATGTACACGTTTCTGTTTTCTGGAAGGATTAATGGATCACAGAAGGTTTTCCAAACCCTGTAGATGCTGCTACTGATGACCTTTAGTCCTTCAGATGTGCAGCGTGTAGATGTGCAGCAGCAGGTTGTCTGGAGCGTTTCTTTAAAGCACAGAAAGCTAAAACAAATCTTCCAGACTGGAGTTTGTAGAGGCTGATCGGCTCTTTGTGCTGGAGCCTGCAGGCCGACCGACACACAAAGAGGCAGCCATCCATCTAACCGGACAGCGGCCATACATCACCCACGATGCACTCCACTGGTTAGACGCACACAAAGGCAGCGAGGGAGCTTTGATTCAGGCGGCCGCCCACACACCTTCTCTCACTCCACAAACCTCTCAGAAACGCCTGGGGAACTGTGACATACACCCAGCAGCAGCCCAATCACTTCCTCCGTTTGGTTGGCGCTGAACAATAAGAGCCTGTTTATAGACGGCCAACAAATACTTCAGAGATATGTTCGCTGATCAGTACAGGCTTTATAAATCCTTATAACCTGATTATTGTGCAATGATTATAGAAGTATTGCCCAAAAGTGAGCCAAACCTGCTGATCTAATATGTCTGGCTAAGTTACTGGCATCTACCTAATGTTTTAGCTTGTTTTGTCCTTTATCAATGCATTACACATTTCTGCTTCCAGATGAAATAGCAATAGATGTGAAAAGTGTTCCTTAAGCATCTGTAAGGGGACCCTTCCTTCAGGTGACTCCTCTTTTAATCGGTAAGGAAGCCTTAAAGGAACCAGTACCAGGTTCAGGAATTGGAGGATCGTCACGTCCAGCGGATTTCAGCGACAGAAACAACCCCAGCCATGAATCATGAACGCTCCACTGGTTGGTACCCCAGCTCCCAGCAGCAATCTTCATAGGCTGGCAAACTCACGACAATCGGGTTCAGTCGACCTACAAACGAGGAGCTGGAGTCTTAATGGTTTGGACTCTTCAAACTCTTCCCCTGTTCTAGGAATGAAGATTGACTTTAGCGATGCTCTTCTTCTCTGACCGTGATTCATTCAGCCGAGGTAAAGCTCACATTTAATGAGCGAGGCTTTATAGCAACACTAAAGAAGTTCCAGTTTTGGTCAATTGTGGCGGGCCAGTGTGAACAAAAGCTGTAGTCTTTTAGTCTGAAGGAAGACTCCATTTCCCGTGAGCACCAGTGCATAGCGTGGTAAAATCCTGATCAGTTGGATTGAAGTACATTTCTGTTTCCAAGGTATGTGAAGGATGAATAGTGATGAGTTGATGAATCTAATTGTGGTGAAACAATGTCAGATGATGATGTTGGAGATAGGAAACAAGGGAAGTGACGTATGCAGTAAAGCAGTCAGAACATTTGTAGTTGTTTTGTGTGTGGCAGGGTTCCTGCCACCCTCCTCAAAGTTGCTTGGTGAATAGGTTTAAAGCAATACGGACGCCCTCGGTTCACGACAGAGGTTGACGTTTGATCACCGAAGTTATGAAGATATTTTATTTAGGTCGAAAAGTTACTTATTGTCGCTTTAAACAGGACTGAAGAGATGCTTCTGCCGTCCTTTTCAAAGAAACCGGGAGGGGAAAAAACTCAGAAGGTAAGTGAATAGCCAATATTTTAAAGATGTTGTAGAGGTTGTTAACTGCTGTGAAGTGAGAGTTACTGAACGTTCCAGGTAGCAACAGATCTCGTAAAAGACCTGCTTCCTGTGATGTCACTTCCCTGGCTGCAACTTTCGCGGCGGCTAACTTCCGTTGTACTGAATTGTTTTGTGTTGTGGTTTATTTTGTTGTGTTGTGGCTTTTGTTTGCTGGGACACTTCCGGGCCACCGTAAAAGACCAACGTCAGAACCGACTTTGTGTTCTTGTAAGCTGAAGCTGGTCTGATCATCGTCTCAGCCTCATCTCCTGGAGGCGCCAGGGTATCAAACCGAGGCTGTGGGATCTGCTTCCTTGTTCGGCTCACCGAACAAGGAAACAACCAGAGGGAAGGCTTCCTCTTCCCAGAACGTCATGTCCTGGGAAAACAATTAAAAAATGCTCGTTTTTGTCTATTGTTTGATTTGTAGCGACGTTTACTCGTGCATGACATAAAGAGTCGTTTATGGATTTTCCGAGACGCTGATGTAGAGCTTCTCTCTGCAGGGAACAAAAATCTCCTATCATATTGAGAGCAGTCAGCAGTTTCAGAGGTAGAGGAATCAGGAAAATGATCCTGCTGAGCAGTTTCTCCATGTTCTGTAAAGTTTCTTGTATTTTTTTCCTGCATCAGTGCGGAGTGGCATGGAGGCGACCAGCCTGTGGTTCATCTGAGAGGTTCTGGTCGTCTGCATTGTTTGTTTTCTGTTCTCTCCTCTCGGCTTCGTCTTGACAATTGATTGTTTGTAGGTTTTTCTTGTTTCCAATCAGGTTTTCACCAACAAGTAGTCTGTAAAGAGACCGCTTCTTTAGTCATAGCCTAAATAGCTTTTATTTAGTCTGTCCTGATACATGTTAGTGAACAACGACCAGCAGAGATGAAAAGGTGGATGCTCTATAGCCTCGTCTCTCTGGTGGCTTTCCTGCTATTTATCAGATTAAATGGAAAGATTTACAGCATTTTAGTTTGTTCTGTTCTCCCACTAAAACCCAAATAAGTTATTTTTTAGTTTTTCACTGTTGCTGTCATTGAATTTAGTCTGTTTGAGTTTTAAATAAAAAAGAAATCCTGTGAAATTGAGCATTTTGACTGAGGGTCAACGAAGGTCAAGGAAGGTGAAGGCCGCGGCGTTTTTTGTGTCTGGTGTCGGGTTCAAGGCGAGGTAGGAAATCCTGGAGATGCGTTGCCTTCTCCGGTTTGTTCTGGTTCCAGATATTCGGCTCCGAGGATGTGGTTGAAACCTTTTCTCTTTAGATTCGTTCTGCTTCTCGCCGTTTACGGAGCCGAAGCAGACGGAGTCCCCACGGGGCCGTCAGTGAAAATGTGCAAACTGCGCCCTGACTCGCCGTCATAATTCAGCATTTTCTTTATTTCCTTAGACAAACATCTGGTTTCTGTCCTTTGCTCAACTTCCAATCATCACGTCCCAGACACGAACGCGAGTCTTTAATCTTTCGCCCGGCTGGGTTCTGATTACAGGCTGAAGGTCCGGTTGAGGTCCGGATGATTCAGGCAGGTTTCCCTCACCCGCGGCAGATTCTCGTTTAATTTGGTCTATTTTAATACATTTAAAACATTTTATAAAGCTAAGCACTATTTTATAAACTAATATTTTACTAAAATAAACAATCTGAGGCCTGTTTAGAGTAGTTAGAGCATAAAAACAGAGGAAATCGTCACCTTTCTGCATACATGCACACATTTCCATCACTTATTTACACGTGTGGACACATACATGTAGACATATGACCACATTTTATACATACTTACACAATACATGTGTGCATTTATGATTGTGATCTTCCATTTTAAAGCTCAACAGCTGGTAATTTAGACAATTTATCTTCTTATTATATTCACTCTCAAAATTCAATAGTTTCTGAATTACACAAGAAAAACTTTTGTTTATTGCGTTAAATGTCGTTTCTTAATGTTTTATGTGCACATCTTAAAATTTTAAGGGAGAAATTTATGGGTTGATTCTTGATAGACTAATAACTGTTTTCGGTATTTCTGAACAATAATTCAAACGGGGCATCAGCAAATCAAGAAGAATCAATAATAAGTTTATTTATATAGCGCCAGTTTACAACACATGTCGTCTCATGGCACTTTATTAGAAAATCAATTAAAATCAAATCTTTCAAACATCATAAACAAATCAGTTTGAAAAAGTTTCCAATCTAAGGAACCCCAGCAGATTCATGGAGTCATTGACTTGCAGCATTCACTCCTCTGGAATCACCGACAGAAACAATGGCTTGTTTTGTCGTTGACTTTACACTAATCCCTCATACTGAGCATGCATGTAGCGACAGTGGAGAGGAAAAACTCCCCTTTAACAGGAAGAAACCTCCAGCAGAACCTGGCTCAGTACAAGCAGCCATCTGCCACGACCGACTGGAGGTTTGAAGAGACAGAAAACTAAATTAGAAGCACAGGATACTGAAATAAAGGAGTTTATAGCAGCAGTTGTAGAACGCCACTGGAAGCATCTCAGCCCATGTTCTCATCCAAGAAGCTGTCTCAGCCAACAGAACGCCAGGCCAGGTGTGGTTACTATGGAGAGAAGAACACTAAAAGAAAACAAAAGGTTAACATGGTTGAAATAACGGTAACTAAATAGATTGGACAAAGGAAGAAAGTAGCAGAGAGAGAAGTGGTCAGATTGTCCTCCAGCAGTCTAAGCCTATAGCAGCAGAACTGTAGAAAAACTTAAATAACTTAACCCTATAGAGTGAGACATGAAGAAGGTAGAGCAAAGGAGAACCAGCAAATAAGAGTTAATAATATTCAGACATTTTATATTCACCAGATCATTTACTTTTATTAGATTGTGGCGTTTTTATTTTGAACGAGGGTCTTTAAAGTAAGTTCATCCTCTCATAGACTCTTTCGATTTTAACAGGGTAGATCAGATCATACGTATTTATGGAAACAAGCAAACCGATCGAGGCGACGGATGAACTGACTCAGTCACTTCCACGTGAAGCCAAACATGTGAGAGCAAGTCGTCGATCGTTTTTTTCCAGGATTCAGGAATTTATTTTTTTCTTCCGACGATCTGAGCTCAGGACCGGCTTCTGAAACCGCCGCAGAGCCCCGGGAATCCCGGCGGGTTTGAGGAGATAAATCAGAAGAACAGAGGAGAAACAATTTCTTCTCTGGGGGTTCTCCAACCCACGGCTCTGACCTCAAACTGAATCCAAGAAGATTTGGCTGTTTCTGAACACCTTCAGATTTATCGTGACTCCATCTCTGAGGATCAAACATCTGAGGGATCCACAGACGCAGACGTTACATCACTTCCTGCCGATGGTCCACTTTGACGGGGAATTTGTTTCATGCGTCAGAAATTTTACAACCGTTTCAAAGTTTCTTAAATGTGGATCTCGCCGTTCAGAAAAATCCCACAGGATTTACGATTGGCCGGTTCTTTGCTGGCGGCCAATCAGACGGCAGCAATGAAGCGCGGTCGTGGGAGCGTGTGGAGGCAAGACGGATCTCTGAGTGCGACGGATCGCTGGCGGGATCTCACGGCGCTCCCCTGGAGTGACCTGGAACGTGCATGACCAGAGAGGTCAAAGGTCAAAGGATAAATCTGGACTGTGATGAAAGTTTATGTAAACTTTGGAAAACAGAAGAGAGTTTGGGGGACAAAAAAACAACATTTGACAGAAAAATAAACACAGGCATCAGCAATAATTAATATTTTAGAGTCAGATTATCTGAAACTTCATCTTTAAAGTGAGTTTTTAAATTTGCCATCAGACTTTGAGTGAAACAGGTTATGAATGCAAAGATGTGGTTTCATATGAACTGAAGGATTATCTTAATAGGAATGAAACGCTGCTAAAGTTTGTTCCCCTGAACAAAGAACAAAGGATTGAGGAATAAATCCAAGTAGATTAAAGATTAGATGTTAGAGAAAACCCAGCCGGCCGCGGTAGACGAGTCAGAGGCAAACAGATCAGTCGATGTGGGAGACGGATGCAGATCTGATCCAGATGTTGGGAGTTCTCCTGCTCGCCTCAACAGCTCACCAGTTCCTACGTTTGGCGTGACCTTAAACCGGTGAGCAGTAAAACAGGAAGACGGCGAGACAAACGGCGGCTTCTGCGGGATCGTCTCCTGGACCATCATCAGATAAAATGCAGCTTAATGTTTTTATATCAAATTTATGATTATGACTCTTTGTTTTATTTCTCTCCAGAGGTGGATGTTGGGAAGTTGGGGGAAATCTGTTGTTGTTTGATTAACGTCTGAGTTTTTAGCATTTTTGAGAATAAATCCTAATTATCCATGAGCCTACATGTTTAAGCTGTTAACTAGCAAGTTTGTTTTACATTAAAGAAAAAGAAAATCTTATGTTTCTGCTGAGTTTTGAAATCAGAAACTGAACATCAGATAACAAAAAAAAACGTCAATGCAAAACACCGTGCCGACTGCGACAACGTTCATCTCTCAGTCGTTTCAAGATCACTTGTCCAGCGTTGCTTCGCTCAGCTCTCTAGTTATGCCACCCCAGTCGGGCTTTGACTAGACCACTGCAGACCCTCGGTTTATCAGACGCATTCATCAAATGAAGCATCGCAGTGTAAACCGTACGACAAGTGAAAGTAAAAACACGTTAAAAAACAACCAAACAAACTGGTTATATTAGCTGAAAGCCCAAAGCATCAGCCCACCACCACCATGCTGGACTGTTGGTGTGAGCTGTTTTAGTTTTATAAGTGAAAGTAAAGTATACCGTTACAAAGACGTAGAGTGATTATAACTTTTTTACTTTAATATTGGTTCTGTCTAGCTGAGTCTTGGTTTTTGGCTTGCTCTTTTGCATGCATTGCTTTGTTTCATGATCTTTGCTTTTAACCCACAAGCAGAGAACAAGAATTAATTTAATAGCATTAAAAGCCCAAAAAATAAAAATAAAAATAGAAACAAAGAAATGTGGTCCTGGAAATGTCCATGTCTCTAACTGCTTGTCCTTGCATGGCCACGGGGTTCCTGGTGCCATGCCGGAAACAATCGGGAGAGAAGCGAGGCGAGCTCCCGTCAGACAGAGACACGGGCTAAACAGGCATCAAGACTCTCGTAGCCACGTTCACAGACGGCGAGTAGCGTTAGAGTCATGTGTCTGAGCTGTGGGATGAAGCGGGAGTACCCAGAGAGAACCAGTGCTTGCACAGGGACATGCAAACTCCCTGTGGAAAGACCAGTGTGGAGGTAAGGCTTAACTCCGTTAACTCGTCTTGATGAGGGTTGGGGTTTATCACAACAACGATGAATGAAAAAAAGATTTAGGTTGGTTGAAGTCAGACTTTTCTATGCAACTTATTATCATACCTAAAACCTCTCAGCAGCATTTATGGATAAAGCTACTCAATATAAATGGAGTTGGTCAGTCCAGACGTCTTCTGATTCGTACGGCTGAACGGTTTTTGAGAAAAAACTGAAATTGAGATACATTTTTTTTTTCCAGGCCAAGATTGCTGTTTCGATTTCAATCACGATTTTCTTTTCTGTAAATCAAATTTCAATGAACTCCATTAAGATAATGCAAGAATGGGAAACTTCTGGCAGAAGATTTCAAACGCTGTTAATTTTTCTTTTTCTAACTGTCGTGTCATGAACTTTAAGCTCTAACGCCAGTCAGGACGTCCGGTCCAGGGAGCTGGTGACCCGTGGTTGGGGAGCCAGTAGTTATGATGACGTCAGAACGTTCAGATTAAAAACGACGCCATTAACTCATCTAAGATTGACGGGAAGTCGCAGCTGCTTGCTGATGTCTTCCCACAAAATAACATTTTTTATTTGCAATCCAACAAAGGATGTTATACTTTTTGGTTTATATTTATCTAAAACTGATGAATCTAAATACCTTCTTCCGTTAATCTGCAGAAAATGCAACATTTAGATTAATGACCTGAATAAAGCAAACAGAAGAGGTTTGTGGTGATCAGATTTCAGCCCCTCAACACTAAGAGTTACAGTTAATAAAGTAGTTATTTTATTTTATTGTTGTTGGGATCTTAAATCGTTGTGATGATCAGTGGGAGTGCAGCAAAGCTGGAAACAACAGATCAGTTCAGGTTTTAACTGAGATTAAAGGTCAAGAGGAGAACCAAGAAAACTCCCAAATGTGATAAACGGTTTGGATAAGGCTAGGAATTATTGCTGAGATTAAAGGTGTCAGAGCCGGGGTCGTCCACTCAGCCTCTCTGGCAATGAATCAGTCCAGGAGTTCAAATTAAATTTAGGAAGCAGGACGGCTCATCCTGATGTGAATGAAATAAAACTCCTAGATCCTTGGACCAGAAGCAGGATGTCGTTTATTTTCCTAAAGCTTGGAGAAAACATCCAGATTATTCAGAGGCAGTCGGTCCGCCGTGTTTACAGTCCTACAGTAGCAGGTAGAGGAAAAGCGATTAGAGAAATTACAGAACTATGGTAGAAAAGAGAACATTGAAATGTACTAAAGTACTAATACGTGTTTTTATTCTTATTTAAATACAATTTATTTCTATTAAATCTGTCTTTATTGTGTTAAACTTATAGCGAGAGATTTTTTTGTACTATAAACTTTAATTGGCCTTAAAGCAACTCTAGACAAGTTTCAGTTTTGGTCAATTGTGGCGGCCCACTGTGGACAAAGGCGGTAGTGTTTTATCCTGAAGGAAGACTACATTTCCCATGAGCACCAGCACATAGCGTGGTAAAATACTGATCTCTCAGTCGCCTGCAGTTGGATGGAAGTACATTCCTGTTTCCAGTGTCTGTGTGAAGGATGAATAGCAATGAGGTGATGAATCTAATCGTGTTGAAACAATGTCAGATAATGACGTTGAAGATAGGAAACGGGGGAAGTGACGTATGCAGTAAAGCAGTCAGCACATTTGTAGTTGTTTTGTTTGGCATCTGCTCGCCAGCTGACGGCGGTACCATTTAGTTTCTGTCTTATATGTCATAAAGTCAGAAAGACGTCTCCATGTGGACAGCACAGAGGGTTTCGGCTGCTTTCACGTCTGGTTACACTTCGCTGTTCTATCCTGATGAGACGGTTTTTACTGAGGTCTTGTGCGTCACACAGAGACTTCTGACGTCTAAACTCGGATGTACCTTTTGCCTGAAATCTAAAGGTCAAAGGGTCACAGATTAAATGGAAACAGCCGGGTTGGGGCCAGGTGCCGAGCGATTCCGGTTATAGGTTCAACCTTCAACCTGCTGCTGATTAGGACCGGTTCAATGTAAAACCTTCAGGAGCAGCTGGGACACTTCATACTGACTTTTAAATTAGAGGCTTCATCTTCCACCCTGAAAACAGTTTAGATTCTAACACTGAACAGAACCTGGATTCAAAACCGTCTTCCCTTTGTCAGCGGAAACTCTCTTCCCTCCTGAAACTGTTGAAGTTCACCAGAAAATCTGAATCTGAATGCGATTCATCAGCTGTCAGCATCCTACTTCAGAACATTGTGTTTATGGAAAAGCTTTAAAGATGCTGGTATCAGTTCTAACCTCAAAGACGTTGCAGTTCTTTCTGATTGTAACGACAGTGCCGTTGGACCAGAGGCCAAAACATCCATTTAAAGTGAGCTGTGGACATTTTACTGTTGGGGAAAAATAAAAATAAAAATATGCTAACTGCTGAGAGATGGAAAATACAAATACATTCAGATTTGAAGACCAGATTTCTGTCAGGATTAGACTTTATTTAGAACAAACTCTCAAACACTTCTGTTGTTTTAAGAAAAACCCACGAGGGAAGATAATCATCCTAATTCAGTATTACATTTATTAACATGTACACTGCACGCTGCTAAAAGAGAAGATATTGTGCTGAAGAAACTTTAAATTTCAAATGTTGAATTGAATGATATTCAAGACTTCAATTATAATTTTGTCAGCTTCTCCGAAACCTGAGGAAAGTGGCTGAGTGGCAATTATGATATGGTCCCTACTTTGTTCTAATGGGAAAAGAAGAAGAAAAGATGAAATCAAACTTTTAGAACTACATTGAGAACCAGAGCTTACACTAGAAGATCTGACTGGCCTGAAGTCTGGTTTTAGTCCCGTTGATTGAATCCTCTGTTATGACGGGAAAGTCGCTGCATTGTATAAACTCAACTCAACCCAGAAGACGACGTCACCGCAGGTGAAGAAGATGAAGTATATGGAGAAATGCTGCTTTCACACAAAACACGTCTTGAGCGTCCCAA
Source organism: Orestias chungarensis (assembly GCA_032876305.1). Taxonomy (NCBI): domain Eukaryota; kingdom Metazoa; phylum Chordata; class Actinopteri; order Cyprinodontiformes; family Cyprinodontidae; genus Orestias; species Orestias chungarensis. The sequence goes on from JAVLVB010000347.1 coordinate 977,167, forward strand.
TAAGACATTTTGTTTACTTTTTAGGGTCCGACGCTTCGTCCTGCGTCCCCACTTCCAGTTTTCTGTGGTCGGAAACTTCTGTCTCTTCAACTGTCTTTTTGTACAATGGCGGATGAAACTGAGAGAGCAACACGGCTTTAGTTAATAAAAAACAAGAGAACTTTGTTGCCGGCTTCCTCGCCGCCGTGTCTGGATCTTGCAGAAAAATTCGGCAGGGATCGTAGTTTTGTGACGAGGCTCGATTTTGGTGCTAGATTTGTTTTACTCACTTCAGAATCTTCCGCCCCGTTGGAAAGTTTGTCACTACGTCACATAGAAGGCGCTCTATGATTGCTCAATTTGGGCTGTCTAGAGCGGCAGACGGCCACAACGCCTCTGACGCTCTTCTCTGGACGCCTGTAACGCGCCACGAGACTTTTCGTCGCTCTTAGATGCGTGTTTACAAAGACTTTGCATGTAAACTGGACGTTATCGACGCTCCAGATGCTTTTGGTGTAAACGCAGCATAAGATTTCTGTCAAAACGGTGTACGCACAACTCTAACATTCGTATTTGTATTTTTATGTCACTTCTTATACCCAAAATTTAGCTGAAATATTCGTGACTCTGAGGGTATGAATCTAAGTCTTGTGAATGCAACTCTAATTTCTACAACTCTTCGATTCTCTGTGGACATGAATTCAACTTTGAAGGTACTAGTAAAAAATTGTTAAATCGACGTCACGATCGTATCAAACACAAAGGGAGGAGATCGTAGTCATAGAAATTAGAGTAATACTCACAGCTTTCAGATTTATACTCGCATAAAAACAAGAGTTTTGGGTAGAAGAACTTTATTGACATAAATATGAATACGAATGTTGGAGTTGTGCACACACCCTTTTGACAGCGATCTTACTCCATAGAAGTAGAGCTGGTTGTTCCTCTTCATGGTGACAAGAGTGATTGTATCTGGAAGTGGAAAGCACCAACCATGGAGCTTGGCGGGTCTCGGGTCCAGAAAGCAGAACCCTGGAAAGAGACTCGGGCAAACAGATTCAGAGATGAGGCTTGAATCGGCGGTTAGAAGGAGAAACAGGGTCACAACCAAGGAGGGCTGAGGGTTGAGGTTAGTCGTCAGAATCCAGGAACAGGGTAGATGTTTAGAATAGCAGAAAGCAGGCAAGAGAATCCAGTGAGGGCGAGGCGGAGTAACCACGGGTCAGATCTAGACGTGATCGGCAGGCAAGGAAAGGAGCGCAGCATGTTTATTCACTCGAAGGCTTTTAAAAATCTGGCACCGTCTGACTGAGAGTGGGTGTGGTCATCACAAGGGGGATGATTGTGCCAGCCAGGAAGAAGCAGAGACAAATGTAAAATACACTGATGAAGCCAAAATCATATACAAAAACTACAAAAGGACACAGGGAACAATATCTAGAAGATAAAATAACCTTTGAACAAACAGCAGATATTGGCAATCAGGGCAAAAATGATTCAGCTTTTAGACATTTTAATAACTAAATTAAAACAATGATAACAAAAATACAACAGTTTCTACTTTCCAGTTCCATGAAGCACATTGGAAATGTTTAAAATGGCCATTGATGAGCGTATGTGGATTTCTGTCCTTTATTCCTGCAGAGCGACGTGTGATGTGACCTCCTGAATCCTCCGTCGCTCCACATCAGGGACGTCCAGGGAAGATGGCGGTTTCAGCTGCGGGCCTGCAGACAGCAGATCTCAGAGGCAGAAGGTCCACGTCTCCCCTGGTCCCGGCCATGTTTCTCCTCTTGCTGCTGTGTCTGCAACCTTCAGAGTCCAGAACCGATCCAGGGACCAGAACCTGGAGCCAGACTGGGCCACGGCTGCAGCTCTCACACCCAGGTAGGAAACAAATAAGAACCATTGTAAACCTGCCGCATCCACAAGTCCCAGTCAGGATTAGCTTTTAGCTCCCTTAAAATATAAAGTGTTTCATTGTTTGAATTGGAGAGCGACTTTGCCGTCAAGAAAAAAACGGATCTTAAATCTCTTAAACTCTTATTAACATTAAATTGCTCAGTTTGTAGCAGTTTGCCACAACTATTATATTAATCCTGAAATTAAACATCAGTGTGAAACACAAGGAAGTTAGGTGAGCCGTTGCCTAACATTTAAAAGCTTCCCTTTGGCGAGCTCAGTTTTCTACTGCAGTGTTGAAAGACAGCTCGTGGAAAAACAACGGCAACCATTTAGGTTCAACATCAATTTGGCTCCAGTTTTAAACAGAATTCTTGCTGTTTTTTTCTTAACAGTTGCACCAGAACACTTTTCAGGAGCCACGGTGCAAGTCTTCCTTTTTTCCACATAATTAGTTCATGTTTTATTTGTGGTGGTTTAACTGCAGCAATGTGAATGTTAACATGTTGTTATGCTCGCGCTTAAACATGCTGTTTGTTCCCAAAATATATCGGAGTCCACGTGTAGATAATAGAAATAATATAAACTAACGAGATGTCAGCAAGAGAGAAATCGTCTCTACGTTTGACTCAACTAGTCATTGATAAATAAAATATAATTAACAAATAAACTTCCAAGCTTTCTGCTATTTGAATCAACACTAAGTAACTTTTCAACCTTCATAAAATATTTTCATAACTTTTGTGATTATACGTTGCTTTAATCAACACTTTGAGGAGGGTGGCAGGAACCCTGCCACACAAAACAACTACAAATGTGGTGACTGCTTTATGGCATGCGTCACTTCCCCTGTTTCTTAATTTCAACATCCTAATATGACATTGTTTCACCACATCACCTTATGGCTATTCATCCTTCACACAGACAATGGAAACAGAAATTTACTTTAATCCAAATGCAGGCAACCGGTAAATCAGGATTTTACAGCACTATACACTTGTGCTCATGGGAAATGCAGTCTTCCTTCAGGCAAAACACTGCCGCTTTAGTCGACACTGGGCCGCAAAAATCGACCAAAACTAAAACTTGTTTTTAGTGTTTAATGTTTTTAGTGTCTCAGGTTCTGAGGTCGGAAGTCTTCTGGAAAGTTTTGGAAACACCAAAAAACATCTCAAGCATGTGTAAAAACGTGATTTTTATAGTCAAGGAAGTTATTTAAATCTTTGCTGTTTTCATCAATATGTTCTAATGCGATACTTTAAAATATGCGTTAAGAAAACGTGGATAGAAACACAGATAGGGAGTCAAAATTACAATGTTTGCTTCTGTAAGTGATGTTCAAAGTAAATTATAATATGATAGCACAACATGTCTGAGTTTGTTCTCGAAACCAAAGACCTTAAATGCCGTCATAATAAAGCTTGTGAAGAATGTTTCTGAGATGACTTAACTGGACGCAGCCCCTCTGATTACACTCTCCATTAAGCCTCATTCAGCTTTGCATGCAAACTCATGTCTACATAATAAAAAAACAGCATTTTTCCTTTTTGTGGAATAGAAAAATGTTCCTTTGCTTCATGTATCCCCGACTTCCTGACCTCCTCTTCCCTCCAGATTAATCCAACATGTGAAGCCTCGGTCCTAAAAAAAATAAAAAAACTTCTCTGATGTTGTTTCTTTGTTTCATGCGAAAATAAAACCGTTCATTGAGACAAATGTACTTGGAGTAAGCTGAAATGATTCGTTAGAAAGCTGAACTTTCGGACGACCGCGGCCTGATTTATGAACGATTGAGGCAGAAACTGATTAAAGCAGGTTTTTGGGCCATGAAGGTTCAGAAAGTTCACTTTTCTTTCCTAAGAGAGAAATGAACATGTAGTTTTAAAATTAGAAAACCTTCTGAAGTCCTGCTGCTTTCATGTTCGTTTACCTGATAGTTCTCAGTGGCTCGCGTTTCGATTGAGACTCATATAAATCAGTCGTGATTTAAAGTGAGCTCATCTATTTTCTGTGTTAATAACATCCGTCATTTAAACTCTGACGGCTGATTGGGACATTTTTCCGCTCTGTTTAATCCGAAGCATCGATCATGTTTCGTTCATATGGGCTTTAAACACAGAACGATTTTAAACGGGACCAAAAACAGATGAATTTTAGCTCAGAGGGAACGTAGAAATCACACCTGCAGCCGATTTTAATAACTAACTAACTTACGTTTATCGTACTTAAAGTCCTAATATGAGCTCTTGTTTTTTTTAAATAAAACATAAAAACAATAAAAAATGTTTTAAGAAAGTCCAACTAAATATTTACCATAAATAAACGTAGTAAGATTCTGGATGGACTTTGTTTAACGTCGTCTCAGATTAACTGCAGGAGTTAACAAGCATAAATGTGAAATGTGCTGTCGCGAGTGTTTGTTTTGAAGCTTTTTATCTCTCTGCATGCGTCCACCTCCTCCGGCCTCCCTCGGCACTCAGAGGTCGCGCAGACCCTGTTGTTTATCAGCGGGTTTTTTATGTGCTGCAGAGCCGCGTTTCGTCCGTCTGCCGGAGATCATCTGGCTTGTGTTAACCCAGGAAGAGCTGCAGGTTGCAGCGGTTTACCGTACACCATCGCGTAAGTGTTTATGTCACCAGAGAAACCGCAGAAAGACAATTTTCTAAATTGTTGCTTTTGAAATTCAGTAAAAAAACAAAAGAGGCTACACTGAAACTTAAAATAATAAAACTTGGACTTAAAGGCCAGAATGAACAATTTTTAGTTTAGAACAATTAAGTGTTTTATGGTCTAAATGTACCAATAGAAAACGGTTGTTTTCATTTGTTGGACATATATGATAACTTTGGAAAACGACTTTAAAGCAACACCAAGTACAGTTTCAACCGTCATAAAACATTTTCATAACTTTTGTGATCATACGTCGACTTACAGCTCGTTGAATGATACCTCTGTCATGATCTGAGGGGGTCCGTATCGCTTTAACCGGCAACTAAACAACATTTAGGGAGGGCGGCAGGAACCCTGCCTTCCACACTAAACAACTACAAATGTGCTGACTGCTTTACGGCATACGTCACTTCCCCCATTTCAGATCTCCAACATCATCATCTGACATTGTTTCACCACAATTAGATTCATCACCTCATCGCTATTCATCCTTCACACAGACACTGGAAAGGATTTTACCACTCTATGAGCTGGTGCTCATGGGAAATGTAGTCTTCCTTCGGGGTAAAACACTACTGCTTTTGTCCACACTGGACCGCCAAAATTGACCAAAACTGAAACTTCTTTAGTGTCGCTTTAATCGCATCTCTGATCACATCCTCGGCCTTAAACTTTTCCTTTTTTACCTTGTTTATTTCAAGTTACAGCGCCACACGTAGGCCAGGTGTGCTTACTGCAATATTTGGTTGTTTTTTTCTTTTCAGTTGTGTTCATGAGAAACTTCAGCAGAAAAAAAGGGTTTCAGAAATACTCATATACTTATAAATATAATGAATACACTTCCTCTTTAGCCTTGTTGACCAATCTCACCAGCAGCGCCCTCCACTGTTTAAAAACAAGAACTAAAGTGGTTTCACTGAGGCTTCAATCCAAAGCAGAGTTTATATAGAGTTACTGTTGTGCCAAAACTTTGCACAAAAACAAAACATGTTTCAAAAGCAAAGAATGTTTTGTACAAATAAAAAAACATTTGAGTCTGTCTTCGATTTGCAAATGTTTTACTTATCCCAAGCTCCACAAATCAAAGTGATGCGGCCAGGTTGCTCCAAAAGTCACGTGACTCATTGAAGAGACTAGTCGTTCTCTGGCGGCAACAAAAACAAAATGAACAGGCAGATGTGTAATTAAAAAACAAGATTACAGATATCTGCATCATTTGATAGATTACAAGAAAAAATCTTAAATAAAATCAGTACATTTATTAACTCATTAATAATACAGTAGAAAATACTTCATGATCCCTGAGTGTTATGGAAAAGACATTCATGCTTTTTTCGTTATAATCTGTTAAAAAGACACTTTTTTGTTTCGGGGACCAGTGCTGACTTTCGCCCAGAGGCCCACATCCCTCTGACTCCGGCCCTGGAAAGAGTTAGAAGACATTCCCGCTGATTAGGTCATAAGAGCCGCTAAGATGTTGGAGGTCAGAGTTTAATGTTACCTTGGAAAGAAGTTTGTCTCTGAAATCTTAAAGCAGTGAAATCTCTCAGAGGCTGTAAAGTTCTCGGTTAATGTTTGTGTGTCAGAGGTCCTACGTGGAAAATCTGAGACTTACTGGAGAATTTTTTAAACCTCCTCCTGCTTTTAAGTTTCTGACTTTAAATAAAAAAACACGCTATTCTGTTGATGTTTTGCAAACCTTTCTATTTATTAGCATTCTTTCTTTCCACTCTGACAAGTTTAAGGACGTTTTCTCCACATTTTGGAGGAAATAATTAGAACCTTTTCTGGGTTTATTTGGAAGTGAAGCCCGTTATTAGGAACAGTAGCAGCTTGTGGTTGTAACAGAAAGTAATGAACTGGCTTAGTAAACTCCGGCGTCTTTCTCCCGCTGCGTTTGTAGCTCCGGGATGAACGAGTGTCCGCCTGTTAAATGTTTATCGGACCAGAGACACAGACGGCAGCTTTGTTCAGCTCCGGGGCTCCAAACACACACAGGAACACAGATTCAGGGTTCCTGCTTCTGCGAAGACTGCAGCTGAACGAACGTCTTTAAGGTTCTTCAGAGACTTCAAGCTTAAGTTTGTCTGTAGAGACGAAAACTTAAGGATGTCCAACCAGCTTCTTTTTTAATGGAACAAAACCCTAAAAACTAAGAAGTTCTGCTAAAGATCTTGATCTGCCCTTGACTTCAAAATATCTTTTTGAGTTCCTTCTTCCAAAATATCCAGGAGGCCGAAGAAAATCAAAGTCTGAATGTCGACTTGTTGGATCTGAGTGAATGGTGCAAGTCAATGACTGGATGAATTTTGCTGGGGTTAATTAGATTGGAAACTTTTTTAAACTGATTTGTTTATGATGTATTTATGATTTTATTTGATTTTCTTGTAAAGTGTCATGAGACGACATCTGTTGTAAATTGTGGCTATAGAAATAAACTGATTCTTGATTCTCATAGGACTGATTGAAAGTCAATGACTTGTTATAATCTGCTGTTTCCTTAAATTGAAAACATTTTTTATCAATTAGAATAATAAACGGAACTTAAAGCAACACTAAGTAACTTTTCAACCTCCATAAAACATTTTCATAACTTTTGTGTTAATACGTCGTTCTTACAGCTCGCTGAATGACGTCTCTGTCACGGCCCGAGGGGGTTCGAATTGCTTTAACTGGCAACTAAGCAACTTTGAGGAGGGTGGCAGGAACCCTGACACACAAAACAACTACAAATGTGCTGACTGCTTTACGGCATACGTCACTTCACATTGTTTCACCACAACTAGATTCATCACCTCATCACTATTCATCCTTCACACAGACACTGGAAACAGAAATGTACTTTAATCCAACTGATCAGGATTTTACCACGCTATGCACTGGTGCTCATGGGAAATGCAGTCTTCCTTCAGCCATAACACTACCGCTTTAGTCCACACTGGGCCACCAAAATCAACCAAAACGTCAACTTTGTTAGTGTTGCTTTACCTCAAAGCTCCAAGGATTTTATCCAGAGGTTAAAATCCTCCATGCCAATAGATTTCTTGAAGTTAGTTAATGTTCACAGTAATATTCACACTGAGCTGAGATGAGAGATTTGCCAATGAAAGCCACCTAAACGTATAAAAGGCAACTAATTGTGCGACTGATAAAGAATCATAGCTAGGGTGGATATTTGGGATCTTCAGTCTGACCTACTTTTAAAACTTAACTGTACAGAGAAGAGCTTTAAACAGAGACGGGGCTTCTAGGCGTCTGGAGTGGACGACCGGCAGTGAGATCAGGTTTGTGGTGCTGGGAGGTTTTATCGTAGCATGTGGAGAACTTGCTGACAGGAACTTGATCCAAAGCTTTGAGAGATAAAATGGTCAGTGTAGCATCAGCTTGGGCTCAGAAGCAAATTGTTGCTACATAAAATGTTTATCTGGGAAAATCCGTTTCACACCAACGAGGATCATCCCGTCATAAATCTGCTTGCTCATTAGATGAAATAGATTTCGTGAACATGTTTCCAAACTAAACCTGAAGTGTTTTGGGGTCACAGGAGGTTTTATCTCCTAAAGGCTGCTTCAGTTTAATGAGAGCCTCACAAGCCTCAATCTGGACCCCATCAGGTTCTCTCTCCGTTCTATCGTGTTGGTTCCAAGATGTAAAGCTTCATGGTTTTTCTCTTCTTGAATTCAGTTTGTGTTTTGCAGCATCTAGAAAACATTCGTAAAGCACCGACTTCACGGCTCTGACTCCGAGCGATGAGGCAGATATGGACGTGACAATCCTCCATGAATTAACCAAATACCTCCCAGAGTCGTTCCAGCTGTGAGGAAATTGTGCAACTTCGGTTTTCGAACCAAAACTAAAAGCAAACCGCGTCTCTTAGTCTTGTGAAGGGTGGAATGTCGGGACGGATCATGTGTTTGGTTTGGTTTCCAAGCAGATAGCTACTTTCTCTTCAGTATGTCTGTTTGAGTTCAGGGTGTCGCTAATGATAACAAAAAAAACATCTGTGCTGGTTTGCTGCCGACTGACGTCTCTGACAACGGTTCCTCCTCCTTCTACTGGGTTCTGACACTCAGGTGGAAATCTTCCAAGCAAAACACGCTGACCTAATGTGGGCCTGAGGGATGGGAAACAACAGGAACGCCCACCCACCCACACAGAATCAGTCTGCGCTGTGTTGGTAGATAGAAACATGCAGCGTGTTTCTGCAGGAAACCTGTCAAAACTGAATTCAGATCGACAAACATCCACAAATAAGGGGTGAGGAATGTGACCTGTGTGTGTGTTGGTGTGGTGGCACATTGGCACCCCACGCTGTCATGACCTCAACCTTGACCTCTATGATTAGAAACTGATTGCAGTTTGTGGGTTTAAGGGGAAAACAGCTGTGAAAGAAAGGAGGGAGAGGTTGTGAAAAGGATTTGATAGACGGAGAAAGGTGTTTTTGGAGAAAGGAAGGAAAGGATGAGACTGAGGGCGCGTCCTGAGCTGAATGGAGCTGTCAGTCACCCGAGATGAATCAAACCACCAGAGGAATGGAAACAACGGCTGCTTTCAGAAAGTGACCCATATTTGACTGACGGGCCAAATTGTAATCTTATCAAACTTTTCCGCCACCAACGTGAGACGTGCAGCAGAGACGACGTAAGCCTGAGAAGCCGATAAAGTATCAGCGTCACCTGCTGGCGGTTTTCTTACATCAGTGCTGAACCTCTTCGCGGTGCGTTCAAATGTATTTACAGGCGCTCGGACACGTCAGCTTTCTTAAAAATGAAACGCGATGGTCTGATGTATCCGTGGCGAGCTCCGAATCCTCCACCGACCACGCAGGGTACGACAGACCAGACCTGAAAACTGAGTTCGAATCAGTGATCGTATGAGTGGAGTCCGGTTCTACAGACTAAAGGTTATTTAACCAAAGAAAAAAAAGACTTGTTAGATATAAACCATCATCTGATTTTGAAGGAAGCTTGAACTAATTCTGTCCGAAGATACTAAACACGTCACATGTCCTGGAACAAACGTACCCGTTAGTTCAAAAACTCCATTCCTGTTCAATGAACAAACAAAAAAAACGAGTTGGTTTTTGATCAAAGATCCTTTAGAGAAAGAAGCTTCAGGCTCTCCCGGGTCTGTTGGGACTAGTCGGCCCGTTAAAGACGTCAGGTCCTGGGACACAGAGCAGATCCGAACCCTCGGCATAAACGGTTAAAAACCATCAGGTCGCCACGGTGACAGACGTCATCACCCTTTTTCATCTTCCCCGCGGATGATCCGCCTCTTCGTACGTTCAGATTGAAACCTGCTGGGTTGCAAACAGGAACCATCTGCTCCACGTCTCCAGCTTTGTGGACGCCAGTCTCCGTCTCGTCTGTCCCTGGTTTTAATCTCAGTCGGCCCCAAAAAAACAAAAACAGTTTGAACCTTTTACGGGATAAATTTGATCTTTGTGAAGATGAGCATTAGTCTGATTGGCTTCTCGGGTGTTCAGCGTTTTGTGTTGATCGAGGTGATCGGTGTGAGGCCCTGCAAAACACAAAGTCTTACAAAGTAAGGTTTAGTTTTTTTACCCTGGTCCATCGGAGATCAGCCGCTCCAGGGAACAAGAACATGTGCGGCTTCAAGCTAAAATGCTCACACAACAGAAGCAGAAGCTTTTTGACGGCTTCAGACTTCAGAGCAGGTGAACGTTGGTTCTGGACATCGGCGCTGGTGGGGTCCGGATGTGTCCTGGCGGCGCTGTCAAACAATCAGGCAGAAACAGGCTGGACTCAGTGAGACTAAATTGAAGTTTAGCCCTGTAGACAGTTGGACATTCAGTGAAACCCAGAACCAGTGAGGTTTCATAAAGCAGGTCTATATGCTTGTTTATTCTACTAATCAAACATGGCGGCAATCAGACCTCTGAGTGGTTTACGACGCCAAAGTGACCCGCATGAAGAGGAAGAACGTAGAAGTCCCCCCAGCAGCGCTGTGTTTACGTCAGTAACGACAGACGCCGCCGTCTGTGGATGAAGGTGAAGTGCGTTGAGCAACGTGAGCAGACCGTACTGTCACAAGATCGGAACTGGATGAAGGAAGTTGAGAAAAAGAGAAAGCTAAACTTGGCACCACTTACTTCGGATGTTGTTTACCTCCAGATTTAACACAATTATGTCGCATGTCTCACGTTGGTGACCGAGAAGTCGTACACTTGGACTACTATTGGATACGAATGTGATTTGGCTCCATAGATGGAGTCAAAGTTGAGGTTTTTACTAGATCAGAGTTGAGCCGTTCAGACTGAAAACGTACGTATGTGAACAGAATTCAAGTCTTTTCATGATTCGTTTTCTAGACTTTTTGCTGTCTGAATTGACTTATGGCCCATGAAAGACATTTCAAATAAGCCTTTGAAATAATAAATCCCACTTCTGTGGCCTTATTCAGTGCAGGAAAAAACTTTTTTTTGAGAAATACAACAATATTTTGACTATAACGGGTCTCCATATAAAATAGATGAAATTAGCAAGAAAAATATGTTTGTTTATGTGAATTATTAACATACAGGAATTAATAATTAGGGTTTAATAAGTGTGTATAAATTATCTACAGGTTTGAGGTTTGCCTCATTTAAATGTTTCATTCTGTCAGTTTTGCCAATACAAACTGTGGTTAAATATCATATATTTTATTAATAAGTTTAAAAGCAGCCACTGCTTTGGTTTATCTCTGTTTTTATATTTTTAACTGTTTCCTATAATTGCGTTACCTTGTTTCATGAGTTTTTTTGACATTTCCAAACTTATATAAAATGTTATGATAGGAAATTAACCTGTGTTTTCTCCAGATGTCTGTGGGAGGCCCATCCTTGCACATGTTCGCTTTCCTGTCTGTTGAATGTCGGCAGCTAGAAGAGACATTTTTCAAATTAAAGTGAAATTATTTTCCTCTGGGAGTTATTCAGTAAAACCAGCTCTCGTTTCTAGTTGTGGTTAGCGTTGGCTCCAACATCTCCTCCCAGTTCGCCGTGTCAGGAGCGCCATGCTTTGGTTTCCATCAACCCTCAGAGCGGCTGTCTTCGTGAGGCGAATGGTCCGGGTCCTCTAAGTGTTAGCATATGCTAGCTGAGGCTAATGGGTTGCAGAGCAGGAGTGGCTGCAGGAACGCAACACGGCATCATCTCGAGGCACTTTACACAAAAAGTCATTTCAATCCAAGTTCACTTCTGTTGCTCGTAGTTATCAAAGAATGCATCAAGACAGTTTAATGGTCCAAAAAAGTTTTCAATCTAAGGAAACTCACCAGATTGCTTGGAGTTATTGGCTTTTATAGTTTTTATTGGACGAGCAATCATGGAGAAGAACAGTTGTTATTGGCCACTAAAACAGAAGCTGAGGAACTGATCTACGAGTACTTTCAGTGTTGAACAAAAATGAGTTAATATCAGGGGAAAAAATGCAACTATTAGCTTTTTTTTTTTTCCTTATTCAAGATGCATAATTTGTGTGTTTATGAAATAGTGTTGTGTCTTGGTCACACTGGAGTCTCAGATACAGATCGGGACAACTTCTACATCTGAATAAACAAAACATCAAACCTGGGGTTCCGCATGGCACTGTTCTCAGTCACGTTCCATTCAATATCGACACGCTCCTTTAACCGGTCTTCATGGGACGTATTCCTTCAGGATTTAAGTCCCTAAATAGTTGTGAAGCAGAACTGGAACCGCTGGTTAGGAACTGTTTTTGTGAAGGTGATTCTGGCCAGACTGGATCCAGGAGGCTCTGTTATCTCTGGAGGCTTCAACCTTTAAATGGTCAGATAAAGACTGGCTGTCTTATCTTTCCCAAACCACTGATCTCATTTTCACACTCACTTCTCTGTGTCACCAAGCGTCTGGTTAAAAAGTGAGAAAGAAACCAGGTTCCTCCTAAACATCTCTGCTAAATCCATTATTTATGCCTTCAGTCATCGACATCTCAGATCCGTCTTTAAGCACTTATCACACCTTTGGTAATATTTGGACCTCAAATTTTTTAAGAGCAGCCAAATTCACTGTGTTATCCTATTATAGTTTATTTATCTGTCATAAAATCAACCTGTACTAATAAATATCTACTTTGGTGACCCAAATTTCAGTTCTGGTCTATTAGAAGTCGTTTTGAAACGGTACTAAGGAGGAGATGCCGACCCATCATGCAAACCCTACACTGCCACACCGTTCATCCTGATTAATAAAATAAGTGCAAAACAAGTAGAATCGACACTGACCATTCATATTTGTCCTCTTGGCTGTTCTATATATTTGTTTTATGTACGATTTGAACAGTTTCATGGTCAAAGAGCGACACGTTGCCTGTTGAAACGGTGGTAGGTCACTCAGGACTGTAGTTAACCTGCTTGTTGGGAGATTCTTCCTTCTGGGAGGCTATAAAGTGATTTCAGATTACTCTCTGATCACAGATTGCTGCGACTGTTGCGGACGAAGACAAACCTTTCAGCGTTTCCGACATGCAGAGCTCAGATCAGACCCTGACAGCCGTCCGTCGCTGTGATTCAGTCAGATCAGCTCAGCAGAAAAAAGCAGAAACCTTCTGTCCTCCCTGACCTCTTGTGTCTGTTTTCTGTCCATCTGAACCCCCGGGGTTGAAGTTGAAGTGCTTTAATGCGCCGGCATGTTGACAAGCTGTTTAATCCAGAGCTTTCTAGAGTCTTGTCTGAGATCTTCCAGCATCAAACTCTATTCCGATGTTAATTTTCAAGTCATGTTTAATATATTTTTAAGCCTCTTGAGCCACTTGTGGAGTAAATAGTACATATAGTGCCACTGGAAGTACTTAAAAATCTCCTAAAAAATGTGTAAAGTAATATTTTAAATAGCTTTTATTTTAAGTTAATTCTGTGTACATGATGATGGGATTGGATGCATTAGCAGATAACTTATATGTATTTGTAGTTATGTTGGAATATTTTGACACATTTAATTTGATTGGTTCAGATCAGTTTCTGAATACTTGAGTATTGTTTGCACCTAGTGCTTTCTTGGACTGCTTGATTTCTACTGAGTGTTTTCATTCCTGCTGTGCACGTCTGCTGTGCAGACCTCCACCCAGAAATGCTGTGAAGGCTCTTCTGCAAACAAGTTAATGCTCCTTTTATGAAATCTAGGAGAAAATAAGCTAAATAGAACCAGAGCTGCTTCTACTGAGGAACTTGTGGAGGGTTTTGATAGGACTTTGTGTTGACTAAAAGTTTAAACTCTGTTTCTTTTTGGTTTTACTATTCCCTTCACTCTGGCTCTCAACATTCCTGCCATTCCTACAGGAAGTTTTGTCAGCTATGCTGGAAACTGTACAACAAGTCGTTATGACAATGAGTCTGGGATCAAACAGTCCGAGCATGATGCGGTGAGGGAAGCAGCAGCTCAGATCCTGCAGCGACGCAAGGATACAAAAAAAAAATGAAAATAGAGAGTAAAAAAGGAGCTCTGAAAGTGAACATGTGACGTAAAGGCCTCCAGCTGAGGAACGCTGGGAGTAAGCAAGGATGAATAGAGATGAGGTGATGAATCTAATGGTGCTGAAACAATGTGAAGTGACGTATGCCGTAAAGCAGTCAGCACATTTGTAGTTGTTTAGTGTGCCAGGGTTCCTGCCGCCCTCCTCAAAGTTGCTTAGTGCAGGTTAAAGTGATACAGACCCACTCGGGCCGTGACTGAGGTGTCATTCAACGAGCTGTAAGTCGATGTATGATCACACAAGTTATGAAAATGTTTTATGAAGGTTCCAAAGTTACTTAGTGTTGCTTTGAGTTCAGTTTATTATTCTAATTAATATAAAAAGTTTTCAATTTAAGGAAACATTAGATTATGACACGTCACTGTCTTTCAATCAGGACTATAAGAATTAAGAATTTGTTTATTTCTATAGGGCCAATTTACAACAGATGTCGTCTCGAGGCACTTTACAAGAAAATCAATTAAAATCAAAGATACATCATAAACAAATCAATTTTAAAAAGTTTCCAATCTAAGGAACCCCAGCGGATTGCATCGAGTCATTGACTTGCAGCATTCACTCCTCTGGAATCAGCAGACAGAAACAATGGCTTGTGTTGTCGTTGACATTACAGCAATTCCTTATACTGAGCATGCATGTAGCGACAGTGGAGAGGAAAAACTCCCCTTTAATAGGAAGAAACCTCCAGCAGAACCTGGCTCACTACAAGCAGCCATCTGCCACGACCGACTGGGGGTTTGAGTAGACACAACAGAAAAAGAAGCAGAACAATTGATGTAGGTTTACTTTTGTGTTAAAGTAAAAGTCAACAGCAAATTCCACAGAGAGAAGACAAGAAAGCTAACAGTTGAAATAAAAGCTACTGAGCTAACCTTACGACGACACGTGCTGGAAACAGAACCAGGAGAAGCCGTTAACTCTCCCGGCTGTAGATTCAAATTGGGTTCATAACTTAATGGAGTGGAAATCTCACACAAAATTAGTGGAAAACCTGAAGTCAACGCATGACGGACTTCTAACGTGTGATGTAAACTTTTGACTCGTCACATTTTCCACCATGCCCCCCCCCCCTCCCCCTTTAATGGAGTCCTCTGTCAGATGTCTCCTGCTACGTTTACTTTTCATTATACGCTTAATTTGCTCTTGTGGCTGTTTGACAGATGTGATCCGGCTGACCTGGAGAGAGGAACTGAAGCTCCATAAATAACCTCCCGCTAATCTTCTTCTTCTTCTTGTGGGTTGTAACAGAATCCCCCCATGAATTTCTGGTCTTTACTCTCAACCTCATCAACAGGTTTCTTTTGTTGAAGCTCCAGAGTAACTTCCAGAGCGACTAGGTTGCTGCTTACTTATCGCCGTTATGCTATCCTGTCTTTTATCCAGATACTTACAGGTCACTTTCACAATGTGTTACTTTCTTGAATAAACAGGTTACGTTACTGATACTTGTAGTTTACTTTGTGAACATTTTTGAGCATTTACATACATCTACATTTACATAAATCTTAAGAGGCGCTTTCTTAATCTGCTTTGTTACTTTCTGGTTATTTACCTGGAATTTCCTGGAAATTAAAGCTACTTTTCCAAGAACCTTCAGGGTTCTGTTCTTCTGACTCTCACCTAACTTATAGGTAATGATCCTTTAACTTCCAGGGTGCTGTCAGGTTACTTTTAGGTACTTAGGATTTAGTTCCTACAGTTTTGAGAATGTGATTAAGCTCTAGTTATAAAAACTTACGTGTTTCTGATACTTTTCTTGCGTGTTAAACGTTCCTTTCTAATGTGAGTCTTTACAAACAGCACATGTTACACCGTAGACTGGTTTTCAGCACCGTCACAGAGTGTATTCAGCAGCTGTTAACTTTCCCCAGGACGTTTCTTTTATTTTTATGACAGCCGAGACAGAAAGTAAAGCTAATAAATGAGGCTTCACGATGTGAGACGACTGGCGTCGTTGTGGACGAGCTTCCCTGCCAGATGCAGCCGCTGCTTTCATCCATCATGTCTTGTTTTCCTCGCCATGAGTCCAAATAAAGGCTGCATAAACAAACCTGGCCGCATTTTTCTGCTGCGATTCTGTGGCTGGATGGAAAACCGAGTCTCTGCTGTCACCTGTGAGCCTCTGCTGGGAATGTCGGGGCTGTGATTTATTTCCTTTCAGGATGAGGCAGCAAATGTGGCGTGCTGCATTCAAATGCTTCAGCTGTACAGAGAACACACGTCTCTGTCCACACACACCGCGGGGGGTCGTTTCGCTTCACCCGTCCCTCCGTTTATAAACCTCGGGACAGGTTTAAACTCACTCTCCTTTCGCTCTTTCAAGAGCTCATTGGGCAACCGGGAACCTTGACGTGTTGCATTCAGGTCCTGATTCAGCTGTAGGAATTTTGCTGCATTCACTAAAGTCTAAATTTTACTGGAGATGTGAAAAAAGTTTTGTGTCAGATCTTAGTAAGGACCTGAAAGCCACATCTGGGAAAAGGATCTTCATAATTATGTTTTTCTTTTGAAAATTATCCACTGACTTCAGAAGTCATTTAATTTTACCGACTTCCAAAGGGGTGGGTGGGGGTAAAAGAGAACAGCGTCCATTTAAAACCACAAATAGAGTAAAATAAGAGAAGAACAATGCGGTTAAAATTGTATCTGGTATAAAAAAGTGCTTAAAAGCCAAAATTAATCATTGTTGCAGCTACAGTATGGATTTGTCTCAGCTGTGGGGAAAGCTCAGTCAGCCAGAAATGCTTCACTTCAAATGAATGAAATGTAAAAATAATGTAAAAAAGGTAATTTGCTCTGAAGCTTCTGCTTCTGCCATAAAACGGCGCCGTAACGCCGCAGCTGTGCGGTTAATTTGCTTCTGCGGGTCGTTTTCTGGCTGCTTTAACACAACAGAGGCCAATCAACGTCGAGTGTTGACTTTAGTTATGAGGCACTCAACCGCAGCGTAGAGTTGCTGAATCAGACGGAGTGTTGGATTACATCACTGTTGATTTATTAACATAAGCGCCGCCGGGGTCGAGCCGCAGTTATGCGGGAAAAACATTACTTTCTTTCTCGGTGTTGCGATGAGGGAAAAAATACGATACCTGCAATGGACGCCGTGAAATATTCCCTCATGAGGCGAAGACACAGATGCGGAGTGAGGAAAACCACCTTCTTAGCCGATCTGAGCAGTTCTAACTCTCACTAATTGTCGTCTGTGTGGAGAAATCTTTGGCCCAAACTGCGCTCTTACCGACGTCTTCCTGGTCGTCCAGACCTGCAGTTCTTCCTGGATGCACCTCTGATGGTTTTTTTTTTTATAAAGGGGATTATTTATTTGAGAGGGAGAAGGTAAATGGTAAACATCAGTAACAAGAATGACGTGAATATGGTAGGGAAGATGAATAATACCGCAGCAGCTAATTGGAACAAGAGTCAAATGATGCAGGAGCATAAATGAATAGTGTCGTGAATATAAAATGATAATATATTTCTAGAGTTCTAAAGTTTATGTTTAATGCTGATTCATGTAATGTTTAGCCAGTAGGGCAGAGTCGTATGTCAGTGAAAGCTCAAAACCGACACAAAAGGCGCCGACTGGAAAAAGAGGAATGGAAGAAAACAGGAATATGTGGCGCCGGATTTCATCATAACAAGATTTACTGATATCATTTCCCTCACAGGTGTGTTTAATGTTTAAAAGCTGCAGCTGTTTCACCCCAGAATGAGCTTTTAACCCCTCCTACACTGAGGAGCGCCAGCGGTTGCCTCTATAATGTCCACTGTTGATGTCCTCCCACCCTGGGATGATGACTCGGCTCATACTACTGACAGATTTACACGTCAGTCAGTCGATCGTTCAACAAAACATGAACTTTTTTCTTTTTTTAAATTATAAAACAAAATCATGGAAGTTATGTTGTGGCTCGGTTTCACAGAACAAGCAAAGACAAGAGTTCAAACATGTTTATTTCAAGAATCAGTTTATTTCTATAGCGCCAATTTACAACAGATGTCGTCTCAAGGCACTTTAGAAGAAAATTAATTTAAATCAAAGACACATCATAAACAAATCAATTTGAAAAAGTTTCCAATCTAAAGAACCCCAGCAGATTCATGGAGTCATTGACTTGCAGCATTCACTCCTCTGGAATCAGCAGGCAGAAACAATGGCTTGTATGTCGTTGACTTTACAGCAATCCCTCATACTCATTATGCATGTAGCGACAGTGGAGAGGAAAAACTCCCCTTTAACAGGAAGAAACCTCCAGCAGAACCTGGCTCAGTACAAGCAGCCATCTGACACGACCCACTGGGGGTTTGAAAAGACAGAAAACTAAAATATATGCAGAGGAAACTGAAAAAAAAAGTTTATAGCAGCAGTTCCTTGATTCTTAGCTTCCTATCTTTGGCTCAAGAGATCTGATCGGTCCGTACGTTCCTGTCAGATTACTTTTGCTCTCAGCCTGCGGCTTTGAGTCAAAGCACAAGTGTTCAAGCCGAACTGTTCCTGACCCTTTTGCAGACGTGAGGAACGGCTCGGCGGTCTACTGGGAAGCCGGGGTCAGTGGAGGCTATCAGGTCCTGCTGCTGGACGAGGACCGAGGCTGGCTGCTGGTTGGAGGGAAAGACTACATTTACCTGCTGAGGCCCGATGACCTGGAGCGCCCCGCACAGAAGGTCAGCCGTGGAAAACCCCACACATAAAAGTACCAATGTCGCTCGGACTGAATTCGTCTGGTACCGGGCCGACAATTTCCCCTCTCATTTGAAATAAACGGAGCTTAAACGTTGTGCAACATTGTGTTGATGGTTGCTCACATTTGTTGTGTTATGACGGGGAGACGTTCGCGTTTACAATCAGCGATATTACAGGATCAGCTCAGGAGCCTACAGCTGTGGTTTATATGCTCTGATCCATGTTTGTTTCTATCCGGGATCAGATCCACTGGCCTGCAGCTCGAGAACACGTGGAGCTCTGCAGACTGGCAGGAAAAAGTCCGGAGGTAAAAAAAGAAAAATAAATAATCCAAAAAATGCATAAAACATTTCTCTTTCTCACATTAAACTCAGATTATCCTTGTTAGGATTTAAGAACCTGAACCTTTGTGATACGCGTGTTTTCCGTGCTCTTACCCCGAGATGTTGACGGACGTATTCTGGTTCCCTTTCAGAGAGACTGCGCCAACTTTGTCCGTGTGCTGCAGCCTTTCAATAAGACTCACGTCTACGCCTGCGGCACCGGCGCTTTCCACCCGCGGTGCACCTACCTGCAGCTCGGCCACAACCCCGAGGTAACCTGTGACGCAGTCAGACGCAGATTTGGGTAAATTGGAGACTGTAACAAAGCAGAAATCTGAAGGTGTAGAAGCTTTGTTTTTTAATGCAAACATCTAAAAACATCAGCTGGTTCATCCAAATCTTTGATTTACTCTGATGTGCATCAGGTAGAGAATCTTCCTGTTTACGCTTCACTTTATCACTAATCCTGTGTGTGTGTCTGTGTCTCCGTCCTGCAGGAGCCGTTGTTAAAGTTATCCCACGCGGTCGAGTCGGGACGTGGAAAATGTCCATTCAGTCCCAGAGAGCCCTTCACTGCCTGGCTGTCCGGTACGTCTTTATCTCACAGTAACAGGACGTTAAATGATTGCCTTGTATTCTGGAGAAACGTGTTTTTAAATCCACGTTCTGGGAATCCTGATCTACGTGCTTCTCATCTCCAGTTCTTGTCTTTAGCTTTATTTAAAAGGCTTTTCGGGTACTAGTGATCTTTGCTTTAAGCAGATCAGACAGGAAGTGGGCGCGGAGGGAGAGGACGGTTGGGAATCTAACCCCAGACCTCTGCCTCCATGACCTGTGGCCTCTGCTGCTGTTTGAAGCCAGTGAAGATGTGGGACAGTGTGGCTTTCTAAATATCGACATGTAACAGTTAGTTTCCATATGGAAGTAAATCTGTTCCATCAGATTTTCACATTTTTAAGCCTCCAAATTTGAAACAGTGAAATTTTAAGCTCTGTAATAAATCTGAAATAAACTCTTCAGTATTTTAAGATTTTTCTCTATTATTTATTCATTCATTTATTATTTATTACTTGGATGTTGCCGATTCCTCGTGACCTTGTTGAAATAAGTCATCCAGTGCTTGAAGCACCGCCTCTGACGGTCAGTAGGGATGAAATAGAAACGAAAGTTACTACTGTAACTACGGTTCTATGAATCCCGGATGACCGCCACAATGCTTGGTCCCTCGGAATCCTTGCTCTCGCGAGAAGGTTGAGGGATTAAACGGCGGGTGCCATGTGACTATATAGAGTCACGTGCGTCCCCGGCAGGTCACAGGTGACTTTGTTGTCATTAGTACTCGATCTGCGCATGTGCAAGAATGATCATTCAGTGCTTGAAGAGCCGCCTCTGGCGGTCATCCGGGATTCATAGAACCAGGATGACTACGTAGTTACAGTAGTAACTTTCGTTTGTGATTCATGAAACCTTTCTCTGATTTGTGAATCAACAGCTAAAAAAACTAAAGGGAACAATCAAATAACACGTCCTGGATCTAAATTAACAAAATATTATTTTATATATATATATATATATATATATATATACCTCTATGTTTTATTAAAAAGAACTAACTGAAAGCCATAGGGGTAAGCAAGAGCAACAAATTAGGGCAGAGCCAGTTGATCAAAAACGATGGGAAGCAGAGCAGGGCGAGAAAATGGAAGGGAAACTAAAATAAAGTTAGGTCAAGGGGAAGAAAAAAACAAAGGTAAATTAAAGAAAATGAACAAAAATAAACATAGATGAAAGAATAAAGGCTAACGTATGAGTAGCTGAATTTGAAATCCCATTAATATGGTTGTCATTTGATCTTTAGATCTTGAAGGCAAAGACTGAATCACAACTACAAGATGCCGTTATGCAGGCAGCTAGCTTGATCAGCCTTGCTGGTCATTGTGCACGCATAACGCTAGCAAACAAACAAGAAACGGCCTTCCACTTGGCTCACTGGTATGTGCTTCAACGGACCCAGAGAGTTAACGGCTCTTGATAAGGAAGGATTTAAAGGCAGAAAATTCCCAGTATTTTTGAGTGGAAATCAAGTAATTTGTAGTTTATGAAAAGGGTGCATTTAAACAACAGAGTATGGATGGTAACATCTCTTGGCAGAAAATGTTTAAAGCATTAAGGTTTGAATAAAACCTGCTGAAAGGCTGTTACAGAAGCTTGCTGAAGACAAGTTGTTTAGAGTACTGTAAGGGATTAATCTGTAATTTTACAGACAAAACTGCAGGGAAGATATTTATTCTATTGTCTTTAATAATACAAAATATCATCTATTTGAATTTGGTGATGTCCTATCATTACTAAAGATAGTCCCCATGTGTGTTATAATGTTTAGTTTAAATTCATATGAACGTAATATTCCTTGAATACTTTGTTCTGTGCCAAGTTGAATGTGATGATAACAATATTAAACTATTCACAAGTTGGAATTTTGAGTTTAAACTATGACTTATCAATGCACGTTTACCCACTTTGACTTTTCCTTTCATTCTGGTCTATTTAGCTAGTATGATAGAATAATCCAGTCCAGGTTTGAAGCGTCTATGTTTTGTAGTTTTTTTAATATAGAGAAGATTAAATGTGCTAAAGGTAGCGCCCTTTAGCACATTTTCCAAATCAGAAGCTGGAATCAGAAGCCAACTTCAGCTTGGTGCGACATTTTTAACTTGGGATTTTGACACTTGAAATTTAAAACACTGAATAAATAGTATGGAAAAAGAATCTTAGCTAACCTAAGAGTTAATTTCAGATTTTAACAAATCAAACATGATAATTCAGTGCTTAAAGTTTCACTGTTTAAAACTCAGACGTTTCTAAATGTCAAAATCTGACGGAACAGATTTGTTTCCTTGCTTTCGCAGCTTGTTTATCTTACATTTTTGGTCCATCAATTTCTCTACTAATAACAGAAACATCTGTCCTGAAGGTTATGTTGATTTTTACTTTTTTAATGTGTTATTTTACTACTAAATACCTTCGTTGGAGTCATGAGGCGTCCCTGATGGACGTTTCTACCTGAGTCAAAATTTGTTTAATTTTCCTCCATTGAAGGAAGATCAGAGCAGAAAAGTCCCCAGCAGAGTGACAGAACGACTTTAACGCCCCCATTAATCGTTGGACTTCCAGCTGATGGTAGGGTGCAGTAAACTTGTCGTTCCTCTCAGACGGTGAGCTTTATGCTGGCACTTCCGTCGACTTCATGGGGGCCAACGCGGCGATTTTCCGCACGTCCGTTCAGGGCAGCAGCCAACCGTACATCCGCACCGAGGCCTGCGATCACAACTGGCTCAATGGTGAGCATCATCTCAGCTCAACGTAAGATCAACCTTGCATATTAAAAAACAAAAACGCACCGTCAACCGACTCCCGTTTGCTCCCCAGAGCCGGACTTCGTGGCCTCCTTCTCCATCCCTGACACTCACAGTCCGGACGATGATAAAGTTTACTTCTTCTTCAAGGAGAAAGCCGCGGAGGCCGGCCAGTGGGACAAGAGGATCTACAGCCGAGTGGCCCGAGTCTGCAAGGTAACACAGATGTGTGCACAGATCAGCGAGTCTTTAAATGCATGTTTTCACAAAGTTCTCCTCGTCCGTCCGTCATTCCTCTAGAACGACGTCGGTGGGAAGAGGAGTCTGATCAACCGCTGGACCACCTTCCTCAAAGCCAGATTAGTCTGCTCCGTTCCCGGTCCGTCTGGAGTCGATACTCACTTTGATGAGCTCGGTAACTTTCTAGTTCACTTTCTCCACATCTAAAGGAAATATTTCAGTTTAGTCCTTTGCAGCTTCACCTTCAGACTTAGGAAACTATTAGGGCTGATGCGTGGCTTCATGCTTTGTTTCAGAGGACATATTTGTCCTGGAAACCAAGGATTCTCAGAACCCGACCGTCTACGGCGTCTTCAGGACCTCAAGGTAACAAAAGCTGTTCATTTATTTCAAACATAGATGATTAGGGACATTTGAAGGTCAAGCTAAAGTTCATTTATGGGCAGACAAAGAGAACACATGCTAACTCTGTGTACACCCCAGACCAGGATTTGATCCCAGGACCCTCTGGCTGCAACCTAACAGTGCTAATAATGTTATAACCATGCAGCGCGATCATACTTCTGTGATCAACTGAATCGGGGAAAAAGGCGTTAAATACAAAATACCTACAAAAAGGTTATTAAATAAATGAATAGATAGATGCGTTGTGGAGTCATATTCACTCTAAATCAAAAACCAACGATCAAAAAGCCCCAAAAAATTGAGAAATAAAGAGTCTGAGACTCTTAGACTTGGGTTACGTTGACCCAGCAGGTCTTCAGGCTCAACCCTAAGCCGACCCATCAGAACGAGACGAAGGAAGCTGAGAAGAAGAGAAAGCTAAACACGGCACTGCTCGCTTCAGATGTTGTTTATGTCCAGGTTTGCCAGGACAGCGGTCTGCAACCTTTAACCCCGCTGGTCGCTCCTTTGGACCGTCAACTGTGTCTCCTAATGACTTCTTAAAACAGATATGATCACATGTTCAGGATTTGGCCATTCATTGAGCTTTTTCTAGGAATAATTGCCATGAATTTATACTTTTAGAACCAGTCGTATTTTGTTTTAGATTTATTGTTTTCCCATCCGTCCTCATCTTGTTAAGGTTTAGTTTTTCCTTTATCTTAAACCCTAAAACAATTAAGTTAAAATAGTTGTTTAGTCCTTGAAAAGTAAAACATTTCTTGTAGTAGATCTCAGAACAACTCCAGCTCTAGACGCGTTTTTCCCCTGGGCTTCGGTCTGTATGATTGAACTGCAGATGGAAACTTCTGCTAGAGGTTCTGACTTCCTGTGAAATCTTGACCCCCGGCAGCCGCGTGCTCGCCTGTCCTCAGGGGTTAAAGGTCAGGGCTGGGTGGCTGCCTGGGGTCGGAGGTGAAGGCGTCCGGCAGGTTGTGTTTTTCTAACCCGGGTGTTTGAAAGCGGACCCGCCTCTAAGTCCTCCTCCTTCAGCCTTCTTCTGTGGTTCAACCTCAACCACCCATTTTCTTTTTCTTCCTTTTACTTTCATCCTCTCAATCTTTACGTGGTAAATAAGCACATCTTTGTTTATCGTCGGAGCTTTCAGCTAAACCCGTTTCCGTTCTCCACAGCTCGCTGTTCCAGGGCTCGGCTGTGTGTGTCTACTCCATGGCGTCTATCCGTGCCGCCTTCAACGGACCCTTCGCCCACAAGGAGGGCCCGGACTACCGCTGGGTCGAGTACAAGGGCCGCATCCCGTACCCAAGACCCGGAACCGTGAGTTTAAAGACACAAAAGCAGTTTGAGGATAGGGCTGTTGGTGGCGGGGGATGAACATCACTCAGTTATATACAGGAACAAGCCCGACATGCATCCATGTGTGGCTGTTTCTACTAACCAGGAAGGTAAAACAAAAACAAGTAGACCCGGCAGCCGGACGTCCAGACTGTTACAAATCTGTGAAGACGACAAAGTTTTCCTCTTTCGACTGACGGTCCTGGAAGCAGCTGTAAAACAGTTTTTGTATTGTTCTCTTAGAAAGAAAATTTGACATTTTTGTTAAAAATCATTCCCAACCAGCTTTTATTCCCAATGCTTCAGTTCATTTAGGTGTAAATAGGCCATGGCAACACCTCGCTTCCTTCCTGTTTTAATCCTGTTGATGATTTTTTTATTTCTTCGTTTTCCTCAAACAAACATTGACACCGTGTCATGTTTGGTTTCTAGTTGGACTCAAAAAGAAATCTGGAGAACTTTTGATAATGTCAAATAAAGATCATGTCATGCGACTATAATGGAGAATCGGGCGAGAAGGGGGTTAAATACCGAAGCAGACGTAAAATATAAGTAAAATGGAAAAGTTGCTGTATAGAAATGGTTCAAATGCGGTTTTGGGGGGTGGAATGATATGAATTTACACAGCCGTGAAGAAAAACACGGACGTTGGTGGAATCGGTCAGATGTGCGAGCGTAACCGGAGATGCCAAGCAGCAAGACTAACATAAATCAAAAAATCTAAATTTTCTTTATATGGCACGTTTTATACTTTAACAGCAACACAAAGTGCCTTAAAAAGGCTAAAAACCACAATGATAAAAACAAACCAACCCACCCCCATGAATACCCCAAGAGACGCAAAGGCAAACACACGCACACATACCCGCATACACAAGCACACACACATGCACACGCATACACATAGAGTCAGACCCACTGCACCTATTTAACAGAGACATGGCTGGGCACCCAGACCTAAGGACAGGAAAAAGCCACATTGGGGACCGACTACACTGAGAGGGCTCCCGGCCAACAACCACAGGGAGCCGCCACAGAGAAACTCCCAACCCGGGCAAAGAAGAGGCTCACACCAAGGTGCAGGGTCCTCCAGCCCCCCAGGCCAGAGCAAGCCCCCCCCCCCC
>JAVLVB010000347.1:1006885-1017635 GCA_032876305.1 Orestias chungarensis
TGGTTCTGCTGGAGGTTTCTTCCTGTTAAAGGGGAGTTTTTCCTCTCCACTGTTGCTACATGCATGCTCAGTATGAGGGATTGCTGTAAAGTCAACGACAACACAAGCCATTGTTTCTGCCTGCTGATTCCAGAGGAGTGAATGCTGCAAGTCAATGACTCCATGAATCTGCTGGGGTTCCTTAGATTGGAAACTTTTTAAATCGATTTGTTATGATGTATCTTTGATTTTAATTGATTTTCTGTGAAGTGCCTTGAGACGACATCTGTTGTAAATTGGCGCTATATAAATAAACTGAGTCTTGATTCTCAGTGTCCGAGCGAGACGTACGACGCTCTGCACAAATCCACCAAGGACTTCCCGGATGAGGTGGTGAGCTTCATGCGGCAGCACCAACTGATGTGGGAGCCCGTCGTCCCGCTGGGCGGCCGGCCCGTCCTGACCCGGGTCAACTCCCCCTACCTGCTGACCAAGGTCGTTGTGGACCGGGTGGAGGCTCAGGATGGGCCGTATGATGTCCTACACCTGGGAACAGGTGAAGTGGGGGGCGGGGTTTGATATTTGACACACTATTAAGATGTAAGGATCACATTTAGCTTCATATTGTTGTCAGTTGAGGTTCATTCTTGTTTTCCATTCTGAGATTTTAACTCTTATTCTTGTGCTCTGTAAAAATCGACAAATTTAGCCTTTTTTGCATCTGCAGCTGCAGGATACTGGCGTCAGCTCGTAGAAAAACTACTTTCTGATGAAATGATTCAGTGTTTGAACCCATGAGTGGGTTTGTGATAAATGAGAGGTCATATGATGACTGGTGACAGGCCAGGGGGGCCAGGGCTGCTCCATATATCTGCTCTAAGTGGATTCCTCTCTGGGACCTTTCACCACCACCCCCCTACCCTCCTCCATGCTGCACATTTACCAGCCTGAATAAAACCCCTCTTTATGTTCAAGATGCCCAGTTTTCCCTTTAATCGTGTCTCCTCCTCTAACTCCCTCAAACGTGTTACATGACTTTAATTATCACCAATATGTTGTATGTATTATTTCTGTTGACTAATCATACTGAATAGTTTTGGACTAGTTATTAAACCTACGTGTCCCTCTATGCTGATGCCCCCAAAGAAGTCTCAGTTTATCAGTCAGAGGTAGTCAGAGCCATGGCCGTGCAGAGTGGGGGGCGGAGGGGGCTTGAGCACCTACCCCTTTGCCCCTTGACACCCAAAGCGCCCCTTTAGTCATCTATTTTATTTTATGTGTTCACACACGGAATAATAATAATTCAAATCTATCGTAGCTCAGCTGCTCCAGAGGACACTAGAGTCTCAGAAAGTAAACAACTGGTCCGATTAGGAGCTTCTGCAGGGGTGTCAGTTTGTGCATGGAGTTAGCAGGATGAGTGGAGTGACCAAGTAAAGCGAGCAAATGGCATCCTCTGTGTCATCCAAATTTGCTCCTCTCATATACTAAACTTCTCATTTCTTTAATTTCCCTTCGGGATGAATAAACTATTTTTGATTTGATATGATTTGATTTGATAAGGTTGTAGATGCTAGCCAGCGGCGCAAACAGTGGGCGTGCACCATAGGGCGTCGTGCTGCAGCAGCGCTCGCGGTAAAATAATTCATAGTCTGCATTTTCATGCACAATATGATCATGTCACCAATTAGAGTAATTCAACTAAAGGCTGAAAGAAGGCATCCGCTAGAAAATGACGAAGCTGAAGTTGGCTTCATATTCGAGAAACAACCAAAGGGGGATTCCATTTAATTTTTTGCTACCTTCAGCATTTTTAATCTGCTCTTGATAAAATAAAAAAACTACAAAACACAGATTCTTCAAGGATTCAAGGAGATTTTCATTGTACCGACAATGAGGTGGGACAAAATTGTAATCCCACGGTCCAGTTAAACCTTGTAAAATAGATAAAAGATAAGAATATAATAAAGTATAAAAGAAATATAAAAGAATAAGATAAACCTAGACTAAATTATTCTAAAACGGGTCAGTCTCTTCCTATCAAGTAAAGCTGTTATATCTGTTTGTCGTTTTGTATCTCAGGAGCTCTCAGGTGAGAACTGAGACAGTTTCTCACTTCTTCATTCATTTCTGTTCATCAAACCAAATCTCTTAGAAACGTGCATTTAAACCTCCATGAATGTTATTTGGTTCATCTGTCAGAGCTGATGTGAGGTCAGAGGTCAAACTCTCCCCAGAGCAGCAGAAATGCTCCAGTTTAGGCCAGAGGAATTATTAATGTCCTGCTGACATAATCCTGAAACACATGCAGAGTAAAACTGACCTGACCTCTCTGCCTCTCCACACAGGTGTCTGTTGTACTTTGACAGATTCATGGCTGTTAATGTTACATGTTCATGTTGCACAGGAGTTATTACTGGAACCGTGTTGCCTTAAGTTCATCAGGTACTTTAATGAAAACAGGTCAGAATCCTCTGCAGACAGTGAAATCTGTCATTGTGGCGTCGCTGCACTAACTGGAGGAGATAGTCTCTTGTTTTCACTCTCGCTACTGTGTTGATCGTGTAAACACCTTCTAAGCTTAAACCTACAGGAAAGTCAAGTTTGTTTACCAAATCAAAGAGATGGAGAGATGGAAGTGTCAAAAGGATCAGCAACCAGTGGCGGCTAGATATGGCCCTGTATTGGCCTCTATTTTTTTACTTTATTTATTTTAAATAAATAAAGTATTATTTTTATTATTTTAATTTTAAGAATAATTTTTATTTTGTATTATGTATTTTATTTTTTACTTTATTTGTTTTAAATAAACAAAGTGTTATTTTATTTTTTTTAACTTAATTTAAAATAGTGTTATTTTTATTATTTTGCCGTTAAGTATAATTTTTACATTGTATTTCTTACTTTATTTTAAATAAATAAAGTATTATTATTATTATTTAATTTTTAATTAATTATTTTAATTTTGTATTTCTTTTTCTTTTTTTGCTGTATTTATTTTGAGTAAATATCATTTTTATTATTTTATTTTTAAGTACTATAGAGTAGTAGTATACTACTCTATAGTACTAGTAGTATAGTAGTATAAATATTTATATTTTATATTCATACTATAAATATTTATAGTATAAATATTTTTATTTTAATCGTTTTAATTATTTTTGCTTTATCTTTAGTTTCTCTTTGGAATAAATAAGGTATTTTTGATTGATTGAAAAGTAAACCTGTACATAAAATTATGTTTTTGGTATTAAAACTATTTTTTATTGTGGTGTTTTTGTTCATTTATGTGAATACACTGGTGTGATACCTTAGTATATATATATTTGCTTTTTTACGTGTATTTTTGGAGTTATAAGTTTAAATAAGCATCAAGAAACGCAGTTTAAACTTTCCCAGTGAAACAAAAATAATTATTTTACCTTTATTGGTTTAAGTGCTTAATGAGCTGAAAGGGATTCTGGGTAAGATGAAATAAATAAATAAAAAAAGGTTAAAAAAAGCTTTTGAGATATTTTAATAAACTATGAGAGTAAAGTGCTTTAGAGTTTGGATTTCCAGAATAAAATACGTTTTCTTTCAAAAATGAAAGCTTTTCTGCAGCAGAGACAGCTTGACATGGAGGAATGTGAGCATTCGACAAGCTTTCTTTCTCATCCCTGCTCTATTTTCCAGATGATGGGAAGGTGGTGAAGGTTGTGTCTGTCATCAAAAACAACTGGGAGACAGAGGAGGTCATCCTGGAGGAGCTTTCTGTTTTCCAGGTGAGGTTATTCAGAAACAGCTGCAGGGGAACAGGACTTTTATTTCACTATTTATTTGCTCCGTATGATGTCCCACATGAGGGCCGTCTTCACGCTCCCACCGGCACATTTCAGTTAAAAAACTGCCCTCGTCCTATAAACCAAGTGGAAGAGAACATGGTTCCCAAACTCAGAGGGAAAAACGGGAGCGTGAAGCGAGATGTGGGACCTCATGTCTTTGGGACGGTTTGGGAACGAAAAATGGAGCTGCGGGGAAATCATGATGGGAAGAAAGAGTTATTAGATTTCTAATCTCGGTAGCTCTCCTGACCCCGCGGTCAGTCGCAGTATTTCATGTCGACGCCAGACATTCCTCAGCCTCCGCCTGCCTGAAATATGGCCGCCGTTAGACACAAACTTGGGCCTCCATTCCAGCATTCCTGCAGGTTTTCCCCTGTTTTTCTTTTCTTTTCATGCTCCGGATTCGTTTCTATTTCGTGACGTCAAGACCACTTACGAGAAACATTTATTTCAACCCAATCAAACAAACATTACAGCTGATCCTGGTTAGTAGACAATGAATCAATGTAACGAGCAGGTATTTAAAAACAACAGACACTAAGGAGACGTGTCCTGCAGAACCACAATCAGGCTGAATACGAGCGGCCGAGACTGACCAAGTTTAAAAAGACAGAAAGTGCGAAAACAAGCGGCGAAACTGTCGTGCATGTAGACGAAGGTCAAGGCCGGCCCAAGCCTCCATGGGGCCATAAGCAGAATTGGATTGTGGGGTCCTCTATTTCAGTCAATATTGCTTGTTGGTCATTCACCCTACAATAAACTTACAGTCGCCCCAAGAAAAACACTGTCCAAAATCCCCAGATTCTGCAATGGAAATGCGGGAAAGCGCGAAAATATGCGGGAGAGTGTGGAAAACGTGTGAATTGTTTCCAAATGTAGGAGAATAAACCTGCTTCTCCCACATCTACTAACAGCAAACATGACATAACATAGCATCATAGCTGAGCTGGTTATTTAGTCCCGTTATGCTAACTTAGAGTCTTGGACCATTTAAGGTCATCTATAACGTAGTATGAGCAAAATATGAACATTGCTTAGTTCTGAAATCCAGAAACTGTCTAAGAACAAAGCCAGTTGTTACTAACTTAAAGCTCCTGTAGTAAGACGCTGGATCAACTTCAGTCCATTTGCTTTACTTGCTTACTAGTTAGACTACACTTTAAGCTAGGGTTAGCATGCTAACGCTTTAAGCAAGTGTTATTATGCTAACTTAACGCTTTAGGCTAGTGTTAATATGCTAACTCTAACGCTTTAAAAGTGTTAGCATGCTAACGCTTTAAGCAAGTGTTATTATGCTAGCTCTAACACTTTAAGCTATTGTTAGCATGCTATCTCTAATACTTTAAAAAAGTGTTAGAATGCTAACTAACACTTTAGACTAGTGAACTTCAGTCCATTTGCTTTTCTTAGTTTACGGGACAGATCTGCTTCATCCAATATTGCCGAGGCCCTGACGTGCCCCCACTGCTGTTTGATGGTTATGGTGGCGCACGGAGGTGATGAGGTCACTAAGCGACGTGCCGGACCGTTTACTTTGGCTGGGGAGGTTAGAATAAGTCAAAAGTAAGAAAATAATCAATTAATTCAAAGTCTGAGAAAAATGCGGCATCAGTAAAATCAGGAAATTTTACATAATTCTGCTATTTTTGCACTTAGATGCTATTTATGCGGTGAATATGCAGGTTTTTAAGGATTATGCGCATCCCCGCGTATTCTAGGCCCTTTTTCTAGATTATGCAGGATTTTCAACCATCGCAGAATCGCAATTTTTCTGGAGGGACTGAACTAAATGCAGCTGTAGCAGTGTTGTTTACCTGTCTTTACGCATGCACCTGTAACATTTTGAAATTATGTCGTCGCTGTTTCTCCAATGGTAAAATAATCAGAAACATAAGTGCATTAATGATAGGAACAACATCAATTAATGAACGATGAATCACGTCATCGTAAAGGGTACCACAAGATGGGGGGACTGGGTTTCATTTACAGATGAATAATTAGATAAACTCAATCTAAAACTTTGTAAATGTATGTAAATAAAACTATGTGCAGGAACTTTCAAAATCCTCTATCAAACCTAGTTGGTGGCGTTAGGGGAAGCTTTAGCAGACACCCTGATGTTCTAGAGAGTTTGCTAATAATCTGACATTTACATTTACGCTGGAAGTGTGGAAATAATTTGAATTGTTATGAACTACAAGCCTGGATCATTTATTAAAAGCCTCAGTATGTTCAGTTTGGTCTGAAATAAGTTCACAAGACGGAGTTGGTTAAGTGGGCAAGGATAATGCCAAACCAGTTTGATATCTTCGGCTTAAAATAACACATACTTCTGCTTTTGGACCTAGAAGAATAATTAAAAGTCAGCAAACGGCTGTGTTGTGTTTTTATTGCATACAGAAGTTTGAACCACCTTGTTGCTAAAATGTGCTGCGCTAATAAAGTTGATCTAACTCTTTTTGAAACTCTTTTCAGGTTGATGTTAATGATAATTTCAGTCCCGTTTTTATTCAACAGACTTCCACGCCTATCCTGAGCATGGAGCTGTCGACTAAACGGGTACGTTTAAATAAAAAAGAAAAATGTTCTCTAGAAATATGCAAATGCTGACATTTAAACCTTAAAAAAGTTGATGTAAATTAACCAAAATGTTACTTAAATAAAAAATATATCTCGATAATTTAGATGTTACTAATCAAAGATAGAAGGACCCAACACTCCAGCCGACACGAGGAATGATAAATAAAACATTTCGGTTAAAAACGAGACTGGATGGGAGCAGATACACAGTAGACGGTGGAGCTTTCAGTAATCTGGCTCCGTCTGCCTGTTTTCTCTTAGTGTTCTTCTCTCCATAGTAGCTACACCTGGTCTGGCTGAGACAGCTTCTTGGAGGAGAACAAGGGCTGAGATGGTGCCAGCAACGTTCTCTACTGTTGCTATAAACTCTGTTTTCAGTTTCCTCTACATCTATTTTAGTTTTCTGTATCTTCAAACCCCCAGTCGGTCGTGGCAGATGGCTGCTTGTACTGAGCCAGGTTCTGCTGGAGGTTTCTTCCTGTTAAAGGGGAGTTTTTCCTAGCCACTGTCGCTACATGCATGCTCAGTATGAGGGATTGCTGTAAAGTCAACGACAACACAAGCCATTGTTTCTGTCTGCTGATTCCAGAGGAGTGAATGCTGCAAGGCCCTCAAGACGACATCTGTTGTAAATTGCCGCCATATAAATAAACCGATTCTTACACTTATATGAAGCCAGATGATAAATGGTAATGTAAACAAAAGCAGGTAAACAGGCCAAAATCGTAACCTTAGATTTGAATCTGGTTGATAAAAACAGATTCAGGAAGTCTTTTGTCCCTCAGGCCATCCGACTGTTTAACTCCTCCCAGTACAGCAAATTGTGACTCCGTGACAATGATACACGCCGGACCCTTTAACACCATACACTACTACCTTCCCATAAAGCTATTTATATTACCAATCTGAGCTAACTTTGCACAACCTTTTTATTTAGCTAACTTTGCTCTTTTTTAAATTTATTTTTATACACTTTAATTTCACATTACACACCGATGTACAATACCTCGTTTGAAATGTTGTAAATTACTGTTTTGTTTAATTGTTTGTTTTGTACTTGTGGGTTATGTCTAGAGTTAGAATGCTAACAGTAGCTTAAGGCGTTGAGTTAGCATGCTATCTATCTATCTAAGTTGTTAATCATGATGGAAGTGATAACTGACCGTGTTTGAATCTGCACCATTGTGTCCCCCCCCCACACTGCATTACAGGAGCAGCTGTACGTGTGCAGCGAGCTCGGCCTGGCCCGGTTGGCGCTGCAGAGGTGCGAGCTGTATGGGTCTGACTGCGCTGAGTGCTGCCTGGCCAGAGACCCGTACTGTTCCTGGGACGGCCACAGCTGCTCCAGATACTTCCCCAGCAGCAGGAGGTACAGACATGTTGTCAGAGACGCCTACGTCTCTGTATCTGCCGTGGGAGACTCTCCACATTCACACAAAACTGTTCAAACGTTGTAAACCAGGCCTCTGGTGTATCGATGCACGTCTGAACCGGACTCTTCCTCTTCATTTATTGAGATTGAGGAACCACAGAGTGATAGTTGACGTTGATGTTATGACAGAGTCCTCATTCAGATGTACATATATACTTATACATGTATGTGTGTGTGGATATGTGTACATACCCTACTCACAAAAAGTTAGACCTGAATCCCATTGAAATTTTGTTGGATCAACTGAGTCGCCGTGTAGAGGCTCGAAACTCTGCACCCCAAAACCTCAATGACCTGAGGGCTGCCCTTCAAGAAGAGTGGGATGCCCTGCCTCAGCAGACAATAAGTCCACTTGTGAACAGGAGAGACGTTGTTGTCAAGCTGTAATTGATGCTCAAGGGCACAAGACGAGTTATTAAAACGTGGACATTTTTTGTTGTGGTGTTGAGATGAGGAAATCACCAGTGCATCCTTCTACTTTCATGTCTTACTTTCCTGGTATGATATCACTGTAGCGGGAACTTTTTACATTTTCCACAAATTTCACCCCAAAGCCAAATATCCCGAACTTTTTGTGAGTAGTGTATGACTCTTTTTAGAAACAGAATAATAGAAATAAATACTCATTTTGGATGCAGATTTTTGTTTTGTTTTTTGCTTTATTTTACAATCCACAACAGTGTAATCACTATAGTGCTGTGTTTACACGTCACTGAGTATCAGTAAGTCATGCTTGTTAGTGAATTTGTGGATTCCCCTCAGTTTTACCTTTTGTTAGAGCCCAGATTGATGACTGGATACCGAAGTGTTCAGGAGTTTTAAGCCGTTTGAAGTTTGTATGTCAGGTTTATCCAACAGTTTCCAAACGGATCAGTTTAAAAAAAACAAAAAACGCCAACGCATTGAAACATGTTTAAAAACTGTAAAAAAAACACATTTGACTCTATTTTTCATAAAATTGGACACGGAAGACTTAATTATATCCTTTTATTTAATTACATTATTATCTGGAGTTCAAGAACAGCAGTTGAGCTAATTAGCTGTGCTTTGTAGGGCGTTTTAGCTGTTAGAGCAAAAAAGCAGCAAAAATGATTGTCAAACACTTTTAATAAAGGGTCTCACGATGAGGTCTTACGTTATACTGAAGCAAACCAGAAAGAGACAATCGCGTTGCCATGATTCTGTACAGCCGGAGATCTTTCTGTTTCCGTAAAAACGATGATACTGAAGGGATGTAAAAGTAAAACAAAAGCTCCCCTTCTGTTCGCTGCCAAGATTTACAGTAAAACTACAATGAGTTTAGGTTTGTTAGGTGTAAAGCTGCCTAGATTAGACAGGGACCAAATCAGATTAAACCAGCTGCAAATGGAAATTATACGATCACTGAAAGAGGACAACATCTTGGTCACTGCACCAGAAGAAATACATATCCAAATACGGATTTAGTAAAAATCAATGTCAGGTGTGTTACATACCCGACTGATTCTACAGAAACAGCAAATGAATCTAATCCCACAGACACTGAACATCTCTTCTTAATCAATAGATAATTCTTTTATTTTTGCTTGATTTCCAGTGGTTTTGTCTCAGGGAACCCATGCAGCAAGTTGTTGTATTTGCAGCAATCTCTCGTGGATGAGCGTTTCGGATCATTTTGTCGGATTCAGCCCACGTTTAAAATACTGTAGATCCGTGTTTAGACCAGATCTAAACACAAAGCTGGACGGTTTAGCTCTGTTATCTCGCCTGATTTCATTCAGTTTACCTTTAAATTACAGGCTTTAATTTCTCTTAAAGCTCCAAAAACGATACCTTCAGAATTCCCTCCATCCTGGATTTATTCTGAGAGTAACAGCTGACCTTTTTTCTGATATAAAATGAGTAAATATATTCAGTTGATTCAGATTTGGTGATGATTATCTGCTCTGTGTTTGTGCGTCAGGCGAACTCGCAGACAGGATGTGAAGTATGGAGACCCCTGGAATCAGTGCCTGGTCAAAGAGGAAGGTAAAGATCTCCAGTTACACACAACATCCACTTCTTGTCACATTTAGTTTGTAGCATCTAGACAGATGATAAAGCAGAAAACAACCAGAAAATCAGATAACCTCCGGTTTCCTGGTTAAAGACGCTTTGTGTTCTTCATGATGAGAAAATCAGAGCTGCTGTTGGATCACTGAGATCTTCATTGGGAAGATTTTTAGTTTATCTATAGTGAAGAAGTATGGAAACATCTTGTCAGTGAAGGTGTGTGTGAAGGTGTGTATGTGTGTGTTAGTATCCAGATCAGAGAACGACAGCTTTCCTCTGTCCCAGTCCAGATTCACTCTGATCCTCTGGAGATTCTTCTGGACTGAGAGAAATGTGGGAGGAGCTGATGGAGACCATGCTGAGTATTTACCTTCATAGAACATTATAAAAAACAATCCAGACTTTATGCTTCCCTTCATCTGAACAGACTCTTCTATTACACCAAGCAGCCACCATTTACTGTCTCCAACTTCAACATCCCAGCTTTGGTTCCCTGAGTTAAAACCCTCAGAACTCAGAAGAGACCAACATCTATCAAATCTCTCTGGATTATTAGGAAGCTGCTGTTTCTCTCCTAAAGTCAAACTGGTCAGATCTTCAGACAGGAAGAGATTTGAACCAGCAGTGTTTGGGTCGAGGATGAGAGGAGTGTAGGACACCATGTTGTTCGTGTTGCTCCATATGTTGAAGGCCAGGTTGCCCAGGTGTTTGGCCTGGTCTATCAGAGCTCCTGAGGGCAGCTGTGGATCCTCCAGCAGGGGGCAGCGCTGGACTCTTTCCACTGCAGCCTTGTAGTTGTGCAGGAATGAGACGTCTTCAGCTCTCAGCTCCTCCTCTGTGTTTCTGATTGTGTCTGAAAGAGCTGCTATCTCTCTGCTCAGAGCCTCCATCTTCTCCTTCATCA